>VZRV01003108.1:30417-210280 GCA_013398115.1 Falcunculus frontatus | reverse complement strand
GCCCGGCGGGGGAGCCGCGGAGCCGCTCGCCCGCCCTACCCAATCCTCACAAGGCACCGCCGAGCCGCCGCGCAGGGACACACCTCGCGGCGGAGCGGCCGCCCGACCCGGCCCCGCGTACCTGCCCGGCCGCCCGGGAGCGGCCGTGCCGAGCGGCGGGGGCGGTCACAGGGAGCCGGGCCGATGGGAGGCCAGTAGGACGCGGGGAGCGGGCGGGGAGACTGCGCCCTCACCTCTAGGCGCATCTCTTTAATAGCTCCGGGGCTCATCACTAGGAAGGGAGAAGCTGGCACCAAACCCAACCCAGTCCTGCCATAAATTAGAAACTTGGGTTCTCCTTACACACCAACACAGGTTTTCGCCAGAAATGCGTTATCAGTTTGTTCCACTATTTTAGGATGAACTCCCCAGGAAAGAGATGAATGTCGTTTATACCAATATGTTGCAAGCCATGCTTTACTGTACCTTGTCCAACCGTAGTTATACAGGACACGTCCACTGTGGGAAACCCTGTTAGCTGTAACCTAGAGCTGTAAGGTCAGAGCTCAGAGCTGCACTTCGGCTATCTACTGCCACTGCTTTAAAGCCACCCCTTTTATCTGTACTGCTCTGTCGAAGGATCAATGTGGCAGGTAGCTCCAGTAACACCATACCAATACATTCTTCAAGAAAATTTCAGTGGCATAACTTGTTTCAGAAAAAGAACTTTTCTGGTTTAACTTTGTTATTTAGGTATATCTGATACAGATTTTGTGTCTCCACAATAATTACTGCAAATATAATATAACAAGTATAAACAATGTATTCATATCACATGTAGTTGAAGCAAAGTACGTGAAAACAGAAGAGCCAGCCTACTCATTCAAAGCAACCATCCCTAGGCTGGTATCTTCTGTCTGACAATGGCCAATAGTAGAGATACAGGTAAGAGGTATAAAAACATAAAAACCACCATGGAGTGGCCTTTTCTTTCTGTTTTCAGCTCCTGAAGTGCAGAGGAAGAGTTCTCAGGTGAAAACTGTGTCCTCTGCAACACTAACAGCCACAAATGTACCACTTCTCTATGAATTTGTCAAATAGCTTTTTGATCTATTGGTATGCCTGGCCTCCAGGAGTGGTGGGAATTCGGACAAAGGTTAGACAGGAACTTTTTCTCACTAGTTTTTAATCCAGGACTTCATAATTTTACAAGGTACTTGAATTTTTGTCATCTAAGAAACAGTGAATCATCATGCCTTATTTGTTTTCACCATACCAGTTTATAGACCTCTCTCATATGATTTCAGAACCATCCTTTTTCCTGAAAGGAAAAAAAAATGTAGCTTTGTTCTATTACTTGTTTACAGACCCCTTTGAGCTGGCATTGCTCAAAGAAGCAGTCCCTCCAGTCCCTGTTGCTTTTTCCTGTTCTTTGGCCACATCTGTTTCTTGTGCTAGCATGCCGCAAACTCAATCAGAATAATCCAAAAAAAAAGATTAATTTTATTTCAGATCAGTTCCCCCACTGAGCTGCTGAACAGCTGCACAAACACCAAAAGGGAGAGGCTTTCAGGGGTGACAGCGAGCAGCCACAGGCAAAGGAGCTTGGGCCTAATTTAATCAGCAAAGCTGGCCAAAATGGTTTATGAAGCTACAGCTGAAGGCAGAGGTTTCCTAGGACTGGCTGCCACTTTCCTCCCTCTGTTGTGTGTACCCCTGCCCGTGTCCACAGACGTGGCTGTGCCATTTCAGCTCAGTCACCTGGCAGGAAACTTCCCTTTTTTTAGTGTGTGGGTGTTTTCTACCAGGTTACTGTGCTGAACCAGCTCAGTGACAGCACAAAGAAGTATGGAGTGGGATTGCAGCAGTAAATCCATAGTCTGCTCTGGGACTGCAGCCTGAGCCCCTCAAACAGAAACCATTCCCCATCTTTTCATCCTGCCCTGTATATTTTCTGTTTATACTTCTTTTCAGACAGTGTGGATAAAACTACATGCAATATTCAAGATACAATTGTATAGAAAGTGTCCTGCTTCTTTCTTACTTCTGTTTTTTTCTTACTATTTTCAAACATTGCATGGGTCACTTCCTGACCTGTTCTTTTCAAAGAGCCGTGGACAAGAGGTCTGAGACCTCTTTCCTGAGAGGAGTTGCTGTTTTACCAGTGAACAAAGGAGGTGAGGGTTGTCTTTCATGGGTGTGTCACTTTGTGTGTATATTAAATTTCACTTGTCATTTATTACCCTGTCATATTAAGAGTGCTATCAAGTAATACAGCCAAGCCAACTGAACAGCTTCTTGCTACCAAGACAGGTTGTCCCACTCTGCCTTCCCTCTATGCATCCATATCCCTGGATGCACAATCTTTGTATGCTTTTGTCATTGGTGTGACCTCTCAGCAAGTCAATTCAACTCACTAAGCCAAGGTAATTTTTTTTTCTAAAAATTGTCTGATATTCTTGATTACCAGTTTAAGATTTTTCTGTTCAGATGAATTTTGTATTATCTGCCAACTGACCTCATGGCATTAAACTTCTCCATAAAATTCCTGAAGACGTTGAACAGCAGAGATTTTTGTGGGTTCTGGAAACTGCATTATATTGTGTAATCTAATGATGAGTTTTCTTTCTTTCAGATGGTTTTTCATCCTTTTCTGTTTATCTCATGTGATCACACTTTGAGAGAATATGGTAAAAGACCAGCTCAAATGTTTTCTAAAATCCAAGTTCCTAGTATTATCAGAACCATCCTTATCTAAATAAATATCACTCCTTGAATCTCAAATGGGTTTGCAAAACAAGACATCCTTCTTGGTATGCAATGCTGATTCTTCTCCAACATATCATTCAGTTTACCAATTCTATTCTTTATTATGTTTTCCAGTAAGTTGCTTGGCACAGACATCAAACACTGATTTTGGTGAGCTCAGAAGTCTTCTCAATAGTTGTA
This sequence comes from Falcunculus frontatus, assembly GCA_013398115.1. Taxonomy (NCBI): domain Eukaryota; kingdom Metazoa; phylum Chordata; class Aves; order Passeriformes; genus Falcunculus; species Falcunculus frontatus. The sequence continues at coordinate 207,352 of VZRV01003108.1, read as the reverse complement.
TTTTCCACCTTCCATCCTTCTGGCATGGTAGCATTTAAGGCAGATTTAAGCAATGAGTTTCACAAAGTAACTTTAATTTTCTTCAGAATTCACGGATTTATTTTTTATTTTTATTATCTGGTCTCAGCTGTCCCAGTGATGTCTTAGGGGACATGAAAAACAGGATGGAAAAATAATGTCGAAAATATTAAAACAATGTTATATGCACTGCTTGTACTCTCAGCATGTCCCCTTTTAGATTCTCTTTTGATTTTAGAGTAATCTAGACACAGAGGTTTCCAAATATAAATCTGAACCTGTAGGATTAGTTTCCATTGGTTTTTAGGCACTAACCAGAAATGTGCACCAAATTTAACAAGTTTTGACAGAAGTGACTAAAAATACAAGTAGAAGGTGTTCATTAAGAACCAAAAATCTAAAAGTGATTCATCAGTTAACAGAATTTGAGACACTTACTCAAAATTCTGATTAATGTCCATTGGTTTTTCTTTCTTAATCAATTCCAAAACAAAAACCAAGGTAGCATTTGCCTTTCAGAGCAAACCAGTGCATAGTGTGTAGCCAAGCTGCAGAGGTGCAGTGGAAGATGGTTTAACTGAGCCAAGTTCCTTTAGGTTCCTACAACTAATTACACTTGTAGGCACCAAATTGTAGAAGGAAACTAAAATGGCCTGAAAAGAGTGTATAGGCCTCACAGCTTTAGAGCTGAAGAAGAAGGGCAATGGAGCAGATGAAGGGTTGGGAGCACAAGTCTTACGAGGAGCAGCTGAGGAGGCAAGGGTTGTTTAACCTGGAGTAAAGGAGGCTCAGGCGGGACCTACAACCACAAGTACCTGGAAGGAGGGTGTAGTGAGGTGGAGGACAGTCTCTTCTCCCAGCTAACAAGAGACAGGACAAGAGGAAATGGCCTCAAGTTGTGCCAGGGGAAGTTTAGATTGGATATTGGGAAAAGTTACTTCACTGTAAGAATGGTCAAGCATTGGAACAGGCTGCCCAGGGAAGTAGTATCATCCCTGAAAGTGTTCAAAAAATGTGTGGATGTGGCACTTGGGGACATGGTTTAATGATGGACCTGGAAGTGCTGAGTTGCCAGTTGGATCTGATGATCTTAGAGATTTTTCCCCAACCTAAACAATTCTATGATTCTATATATGCATTATGGAGAAGAGGAGGGGATTCCCAAGCCTGCCCTTCCTTCCTTGTATGAATCCTCCAGCCAGGGACACTATGGGGTGCTTGGCTCTTGACTTCTGAAGGATCACCTCTTCTGTGTAAAGTACTTGTTTGACCTCAAGGAAAAATTGATTAGACATGTCCTACGAGTTGTCCCACACTGCCAAAGTATCTCAGATTTTAGTGCAAGTGACTGTTTCAAATGCTCATTCCACATTCATTTCCTGTTATTTTTCCTTCAAAAGTGCTCTTAAGGTGTCATTCCTATTTTTTCTTGTATTCTATGAGTAGGGAGGAGTAGAAAGATATGAGATTACATCAGAATGTTTAAGAAATGATATGATTGTGGAAAGCAGCATACTTAACCCAAAAATCCCTCTGAGAGTACACGAGCTGATTCCATGATCCTTGACCTAAACACAGTACAGGCTGGCCGTGTGCCAAATATACTCAGCACATTAAGATCTGGAACTTGCTGCTTAGCTGTGAACTCTAATTCATGGGCTGATGCCAGGAAATAAACCGGAAGTTTCAAGGACAAGGAAGTTCTGAACTGTCATCTTGTTCTTCCCATGCCTGTGTTGGTTCCAGGTGAATGAGATTTCCTCTCGTTAGAGGCTAAAATGGTGACTGAAAATGGCTTTAGGCACTAACAAAACCAAATTGCTTATCTGGGCAGTGGCACTCCCTCTGCAGCAAGCAAGACAACGAGGAAACTCCTGGGCAGAACATGCCACTGCCGTCCATGGGTGAGCTCTTAGACTAAATGGCATTGAGCAAAAACATCAGGCCTCCTGCCACAGCCTACAGGACATGATGGCTCCTGTATTATGTATATACCTCTGCAGGACATTGAAGGGTTGAGGTGGGGGTGCGGGACCAGAGGGTCTGTTTTCTGTGCAGTCTGAATCATCACTAAGCACCTGGAGGCAGGGAGCCCAGTGGGGCTGTTGTATTTGTCATGACAAGAGATTGTGGAGAAGAAGGAGAAATTAGAAGAGGATCTTCCATAACTGACTCCGCTTTGTACTTCTCACTCCCTCTGAAAAGGATAGCTTTGCTTTTGTCCATTTTTAAAACAACCTCTGGATCTCTGGGATCCAAGCATTAGATTGTGGAGTTAACTGCATTGTGGAGGAAGCCCAGTTCCTTTTATCTCGCTCCTGGCTTTGCATGTCTGTTATCCAGTTGAGGATATTAAATTAAGTTGTAATAGATTTCTTGCTTGAGGATAAAGCGCCCATTGTTCCATCACTAAATTCTTCTCTGGTATCTCCTTATGTTGCCATTTGGCATAAGAATTTTGTAGAGGTTGAAAGTTATCTTGGTTTTCACTACATGTGACAAGGCAAAGAAGGGAGCTCACAAACTGGAACTACTGTGGGCAGACAGATCATAAATAACTCCAGGATGCCCCTGAGAGTGAATTTATATCAAAGAAGCAGAACCCAAAATATCCTACTGTCTTCATACACACACAAATCTTGATTGTATGGAAAAATCACACGAAAATTCCTTGCAGAAACAGTGTTGGTTTGAAGAGCTGAGAGTTTGTAACTCTGCTTCACCCAAAGATGAAACAGCTCCTTTAGCAGCGTGTGTAGCTTGCCCAGGTGGACCTCAGTTAATTAGACAAAGTATGGGTTCCCACACTAAAAATTTAAGATTTCTTCTTGTCATCAGCAGGAATTGAGCCCAGACTGCAAGACAGGAACCTTTCATGATACCAATGCAATCCCTGCTGCTTGGGAAACCCATTTGGTAGATCCATCTGGACCTTCTCCTAATGTGCCGTTGCCGCAGATGAGCTGGGGCTTTTTGCACAGCCTGCACTTTCCTTTTTAAAAACAACAGAGTTTTGAACATGTCAGTCTCATTTAATGTCTGGCTCTAAAGTGAATCAAAATAAATTAAAACTGTAAAGTGTTTGTGCTGATGAGAAGTGAAAGTCGGAAGGTAACAAAAATAGGATGCAAGCCTTCTAAGAACATTTCCAGGCACTCAGTGTAATCCTGGATAGTCATGCGGCTCCACTGAAAGACATTACTAATGCTTGTGTGAAACCTTATTCAAAGACACAGATTGATGTAGAATGAAAGTGGCGATGAAAAAGGATGTCAGAAGGATTGAGAAACTGCAACTAAAACCAATTAGAATCCATGCTTAGAATCAGGCTATTTTCAGATTCCTGGATAAATTTGAAAAACTACTTTCTCCTCTTCCAAATATAAATCCTTCATGGAGCCACACAAACATGTGTCTTTGTTTAGACCAGGCTAATATTTTTGTGGGAGAATGTGAAATTTCATCCAGAGATCTTTAATAATGTTAATGGCATAAAATTCCTCTTCTCTGGTGTGCTCAAATGAAACATTTTCTAATAAAAACAGTCACAGAAAAAGTGCCCTTATGCTGCAAACTCTTTTGAGTGATTACCATATATTAACTCAAGAAGAAAACGGTTAACTTTCAAAATATGCTTCATTCTAGTGATGATGAAATGGATGAGAAGAATAAGTAAATATAGATTAGAGAGAGAAACAAAGACTTGGATAAAAAAATGGAGCTGAATGCACGGAGAGAAATGCAGAAGAAAGGTTGTTCATCTTTCACAAGTGTCATTTACTCAAAAGGAAATTTCGTAAAAGACTCCCTAATTAATGTTTCTCTTCAATAAGGGATCCAAACCCTATTTTCTGACATTGATGCATTATGCTGGAGGGAGAAGGAGACAAGCTTATTTTCCTACAGGTGCTAGTCATGCCCATGTCCATATGCTGAACTGAATGACCAGAGGAATAACCTTTGCAAGGGACCCGTTTCTCTTCAGGACCATCAGGTTTCCTGCTGGATGCTCCGCAGCTGAGACAACTGAATAACGCTTTGAAGCATTGCACCAACACAGACATTTATGTTTCTTCTTGTCTTCTCTGATGTCCTCTACCCAGTGGAAGTGTGCTGAGTTAAAACAAGGGGCACCCTGGTGATGAAGAAATTATTGTGACTTGCGTGATTGTTGGGAAAGAGTTGAGAGAAAACACAGCGTCAGCAGATGGAGCCCAGTTCTGATTGTAGTGAGGACAAGAGTTCAACAAGCCTGAATCCCAAAACCAGACTCTGAGTATGAATGAACTTTTGAGTGGTGTAAGGTGTTTCATAAACATTGCTGGTGGATGGGATTTGGGTTTTATTAGGCCATTGGTATATCAATATACTATGAGGTCATCATGGCTGCCGTTCCTACGCATTCCACATGTGCTTGTTTCCTATGGGATTTTTAGTTGTTTGAATAAACCTAAAATAAATATAAATAAATTTATATTTATTAAGGGTGACATGAGGAGGAGAGGAATACTGCAGCAAAACAGTAAGAACAAATATAAGCCCATACAATGTGTTCTACCCTCCAAAACCTCAGCAGGGATAATATAAACACCAAGATGGCAAGTGGAGTTGCTGAGACATTACAAGAGCTGGAGCTGTCTCTCCAAGGCAGGAGGGAGAGTGCTGATACCCACTGCTGCCTTTGAAAAGGGCTTCTTAGCAGAGGAGCATGATGTATTCTTTATTGTTCTCATTAACTCAAAGCAATAAAACTCATAACTTAAAAAATTAGTTGTTCATTGAAAAAACAATTGGCTTATTGGAAGTCAGTGGCTAAACTCCCAGCTGTATGACACAGTATAATGGAACAGTGAGAGACAAAAGCAAAGTTTTAATGAGATGTACCTCTTGCCAATGCTTTGAGCTCTTAGAGGGAACTCTCCTCTGAAGCAGCCTCCATGCACCAGTATGGGTTTGGAAGAAGAAAGAAGAGCTGTCACTGCAGAGCAGCTCTCAAATACTGATCCCTGGGGCAAGCTGCTAATGGTTGGGAAGAGTTGCCTGGTAACAAGGAGCTGCCGCCTTCTCATTTCCAGCTGTTAAACTGCATTGGAAGGAGCTGAATAATACCAGAATAGAAACCTAGCTTATTATTTGTCATTTAATGTAACGAAATAGGAGTAATTTTATGGCATCTCTAAATTGTTTAGGACACGAGTCTTTGCAGCAGAGTTCTAGCAGGTCCATGTTGCAAAATGAAAACAGGGCTTTCTGTAATCTTTTATTGAACAGCTTCTTGTTCCAACAAGAATTGCCAGTGGAGTGCTGTAACCTCTGGTGCGTGTAAAGGATGGGGAAAAGGAGAGAGGATTTTAACAGAGCAGGACAAGAAATAGACATAACCAAGAAAACAAGAAGTCGTTTTTTGGAAAGTGTATGCAAATATATGTATTAAAATATCTACAGTTATATTTAATTATTGAATTGAAAATACAATATCTGATGTGCTGATTTCTCCATCCAAATGGAAATGTGTACATTTACCTATTGTTAATAATCATAGTAATAGTAATAGTAATAGTAATAGTAATAGTAATAGTAATAGTAATAGTAATAGTAATAGTAATAGTAATAGTAATAGTAATAGTAATAGTAATAATAATAATAATAGGAAGGGTTTGAGTTTAATTCTAAAACAGATGTTCTGCTTTTTTTTTTGAAAGGGAAATTCTAGCTGTCCAGTTCGAGAGGGACTGAGGGGTGAATGAGGCCTGTTAACATCTTTGTGAGACACAAAGAAAAATGGAAGTGTGAGTCAGGCCAGAGCAGAGGGTTATCTTGCTGTAGGACTGTCATCATTGAGGGAAGGAGTTTCCAGATATGTTGCTGGGCAACTTGTACTGACTGCCATGAAGTTTCCATCTTCAAAAGCTGGAGGAAAGGAGAATACCTGCAAAATCCCAAAGCTGCAAACAAAAAGGAGGTGTGAGCCATCCTCTGAAGTCCTGGGAACAAAACGTGACATTGAGACCAGCTTCAGCAGGGAAGGCAGTTGTGGGGCCTGCTTATGCTCTTTTGAAGGGTTGTGAGCAACAGAAAGAAAAGATCGGCTTTGATTTAAATTCAAAAAATTGTAGTTCAGTGTGCTGCTTTTGGCTGGGGTAGAGTTAATTTTCTTTATAGTTGCCAGTACGGGGCTATGGCTAAAACAGTGTTGATAACTAAGGATGTTTTAGCTACTGCTGAGCAGGGCTTGCACAGCATCAAGGCCTTTTGTGCCTCTCACCCCACCCCACCAGTGAGGGGGCTGGGGTTGCACAAGGAGTTGGGAGGGGACACATCTGGGGCAGCTGACCCCAAGTGACCAGAGGGAGTATCCCACACTGCACGGTTTCATGGTCAGCACATAAAGCTGGGGGAAGGAAAAGGAAGGGGGGAATGTTTGGAGTAATGGTGTTTATCTTCTCAAGTCACCATTACACGTGATGTTGCTCGGTTTTCCTGGGTTGACTGGATACCTGCCCGCCCGTGGGAAGTGGTGGATGAATTCCTTGTTCTGCTTTGCTGGTGCGTGCAGCTTTTGCTTTGCCTGTTAAACTGTCTTTATCTCAACCCACGAGTTTCTCACTTTTACCCTTCTGGTTCTCTCCCCAGTCCCACTGAGGAAGAGTGAGTGAGCAGCTGTGTGGGGCTGGAGTTCAACCATGACATTCAGCAACATGTTATTTTAACCAGGAAAATTAGGGAGGGAGAGGGATATCTAGGGCAAATATGACTTCCCTTTTCAATTACAGATTGCTCTGAAAGATATCGTTAATGTCACAATACATTGAGAGCTGGTTTTGAGCCTGTGTTGTGCTAATTTTATCAAATACCAAAACATTCTAACATTGGTACTTAAAATGGGCAATAAACATGTCAAGAAAACATGTTTCATTCATGTGCAATCTGATCTTCAGGTAAACGTACCAATGTTCTCTTCTCCGCAAGAAATCTTTTGTGTTTTAGGAAGATAAGTGATATTGTGAAAACAAAAACCAGAAGGCACACAAAAATAAAACCAGTCTGTACCCCCTTCCATAGATGCATACAAATATGCACATGTATGTATTTCCATATCCACCTATGTGTTGCCATGTCCCAACATCCTACAAACACAAATCAGTTAAGCTTCTTACAACAGTCCTCTGAGACAGGAAGGAATTATTCCTGTTTACAGATTAGAAAGCTGAAGTCTCAGGGAGGTTCAAAGCTAAAACCCAGGAAGAGCTGGAATTTACTTTATTTTTTAAAGTCCAAGATGGGGGGTTCATGTCCAAGATTTATGATACCATCTTTTCTTTTCGTTGTTTGACTTGATTTCGAGATTTCTATGGCAAAGAGAGAAAAATCATGGAATAGAATAGTGTTCAAATAAAAGGAGAAAATTATTGTTTTCTTTTAAGTCGAGCAAGGGAAAATCTTTCCTTCATCTTAGCTTGTATCAGAGCAGTAATTTAAAAATGAAATGCTGATTCTTCAAAAAGAAATTTAGTTTTGCTATCATTGATGCCAGCTGGGTCTGCAAGCTCTACCACAGGAAGAGATGAGTAACTGGTTGAAAAAACCTGAATGAATTACACCCAGACCACAATAATTAAAGCCCTTCTTGGATCTTAAGGACTAGAACCAGAGAAACAATGGTCCAAAAGACCCAGTCCAGCACCATTTGGTGTGGGCAGTCCAGTGCATAATAAAAACGCAGCAGCACCCCCCTTTTAATGGAATAAATGGGGCAAAGCAGGTCTGGAAGGGCAGAAACCTCTTTTACAGACTGGTATAAGGGGCAAATAAATCCACCCCCACTGCAGGACCCAGGCTGGGGCTTTCTTCAGCGTGTGGTGCCAACTCCTTATCCCTAAGGAGCGTACCCTCAATTCCTATAAACAATGCCGTGAAGCAATGGAGATGATGGAGGGACCTGTGATACTGTGGTGTATGGAGAGGACACTCAGTAGGGAATATGGTGTCTCCTACATTAGCCTCTTTCAGAGTTTTAATGATTATTTATACATTATATTGTATACAATATAGAGTGAGTGTATATTGTATACAAGACCCATCCTAACACTGAATAGTGGCCTCTGCTGCAGATTCTTCACTAGATTTACTCAGAAATTGCTTGTATTGACTTCAAAGGGAACTCAGTCACCAAGTGGTTGCTCTTTGTCTATAATCACTTAGCTTTCATCTATGGTTTGGCACCAGCTGCACCAGGAAAAGGCCTATAATTACAGTTTGCTTCTAAGTTATTGGACCAGAAGTTCAAATTCTAAGTCTCAGAAATCACACATTGGTTATAACAAAGAAAAAACATTCAGGTATTCTGTTAAGAAACTGATGTTACGAAAAATACTCCTAATTCAAACTATTGAAAGAAAAACACGTTAATATCTGAAAAAAAAAAAAAATGGACAGAAACTTCAGTTGTTATCTAGCTATAAAATTAAGTTCAGCTGTTTTCTTACTAGATGTTCTCAGTTCTTATTTTTATTGTGTGCATTGTTTATACATTGTGCTCTAGAAATATTTTATTGCATAAGTGTTTGGCTTAAGGGAGGGAGGAAAGGGTGAGAAAAAACCCCAACAAATAATCCAGTGTATTTAAGGCTTTCAGTCTGTACATATGAAGATTCCAACAGTGTGGCTTGCTATATGCCAGGTGCATTTGCTGCCTGGAAATGAAGCTCAGCTTTCCCTAGCACTTGCAACTCTGTTGAAACTAGAAATCTTCAATATGCCCATCACTTGCACAGGCACCAGCTCTTAGGGCAAGTGTAGTAAACACACAGGAGTGCACATTTTGGGGGTGAGGTCCCCTAAATCTCACATGCAGTACCCTGAAGCAGGAGACTCACTGTGTGTGGGCTGAATGAGTTACATACCATGAGCAGAGGAGCTGTGCAGAGTGGTGGGGTTTGCAGCAAGGCCAGCCAGTGCTTTTCAAGGCATTTGGTGGGACATGAAGGGGAAAGATGCTGTGCCTGCTGCACTGCTGTTGCGCTGTATCTCCCATGGGCTCTGCCACAGTCTAACCTTCAGGCAGAAAAGGGCACATGAGGTCAAAACTTTGTGTTAGGTGCCAAACAAAACTGTAAAACCCTGTGGCAATGCCACTGGTGTGACTCCTGCCCATCTGTTAACCCATAACACAGGAGTTCATGTGTGGCCCCATGTGCATATGTCCCACATAGCTATATAGACTCGTTGCCTAGGATGAAGGTGATTGCCCTTGGCAGTGCTTCAGGTGCCTCAACTCAATGCTGTGGCTGCATCCAGGGTGCCATGCAAGGAGTGATAAAATGTGAGCCCAGAACCACTCCAAGCACCAGCACACACTTACCTGGAGGGCAGAGGTAGAGAACCTCCAGCAGCCCTCTCCATCCTTCTCTCTGTGTGTGCCCAGATATCTCCAGAGTGACCCTGTTGCCTGAAACCCGTTGATGGGAGCCACAGAGGAGTTGCAGCACAAGCTGTTCCCATGTGACGATCCCTGAACCCTGATCCTGTCTCCCCCTCTCTTGCTGCACCAGGGGTGCAATGTCCACTCCCTGTGGGTAAATGGAGGAGTTCCTCTGATGCTCACTCAGCTCCTGCTGCTGTGCCTGGGAATGCTGTCTCCACCTCAAAAGGTCTCCCTCCAAGTGCACTGCCTTCTTCCTTCTCTGTGTTCAACTTTTAATATGCATCCCTACAGCACTGAGCATCTCCCGATGGAGGCCGACAAGCAGATTGCTTTTTTGTTCTGTAAAGGCAGAAAACGGATGCAAATGACATTCACTGTGGGTTTTGATGTGTGTGGCTTGATGCTTATCAGCTCAATTATTACTGCAGGGAAAGAAATGGCAGGATTGTTCTCCTAGTCCTACATGGAGGTTGACAAGAAAAACCACAAAACTTTTTGTGTTACAATCAAGCGTAACTGGGGCCTTCACAATTCCAGAAGTAAAATCGGTTCTCTGGCCAAATTAAAGAAAATGGAGAATTGCCAAGGAAAACATTTTTGTCCAGCTTAGCTTATCTGATGTTACCAGCATGTAGTGATACATTATCATAGAGAGTTATTTCCTCTGTTAAACATAGAAGCAAGCGCAAGTATGGATAAACAATGCATGCAACCAAACCCCAAGTGTTTAATTATTTTAGCTTACCATGGCGGGAAGCAGGGGTGGAGGGGGAAGGAGATAAACTTAAGCATTCCTCAAAGAGCTCAGCTACTGCTTTCTATGTTGGAATTGTCTCCACCAGAGAAGGAAGCCTGAAGCACAGAGCAAGTGGCTGTCCAGCAGCCAAAAGCTCTCGCAGAGCCCCAGTCTGCTGCAAAAGAGGAACCCTCTGAGCAAGGGTGGGGGGTGTGGCTCAGGATGACCCAGATCTCGTGGCCTGGGAAGTGCACAAGAGGAATCAAACATCTTGCCTGCCTTTAGATGTGTCTGGAGCAGATGTTTGTGTCTGATGCACCGACTCCAGGCTTTTTTCATGGCAAGCAGAGGGATGCAGATACCGGTAAGGGCATGGTTCATCTGACATTTACTTCAGGTGTCTGGTTTGGGATTAAATGATTCACACCCTGAATACATTACATTACATATTAGTTAAAAAGAGGCTATTCCATAGTAGATGTCTGTGTTATAAATATGGATATTTCATCAAAAAAGCCCATAGGCCACCACAAGATTTCCTTGTGGCAGTTGCCCTCAGCCATCATCATTAGCCACTGGGATCTGTATGGCTTTGCCCACCCAACCAGCAAAGGGAAGGACAGGAAACCAGAAACCTTCCTTCCTATGAATAAGATCCTAACCCTTCAAAGCAAATGAGTAAAGTTGCACATCAACAAGGAGGAGTGGCAGGGGTTGTCTACCCAGATGATGCAGTTTCACAGGCAGTTATCCCTTTATCCCTGAATCCCATAGTTGAACTATTTAGATAATTCCAGCACATCCCAGACCAGAAGTCTCTGAGCAAATCAGAACCTATAGAAAAATTTCAAAGAGAAAGTATATGGTACAGTAAATGTTGCTAATTACGACTATAAACCAGTCTTTAGTGCAGCAGTTTCGCTGCAGAGCTCTTTGTTAGGATAAATTTTTATACTGCCCAGATAACATACGAAGGACCAAAGGGATTTTCCATGATGAAGGGTTAGAATATGTTTGTATGGCTGAGACGGGTTTTGTGTGGTAGCACCCCGTTTTCCCCATACCTGGAAGATGAGGAGCAGAGCTTTGGCTGAATGTCCAGAACAAGTTCTGGGTTGTGAAATCTCTGTGTGAGAGAGCAATGACATCTCCGTGGACCTTCATATCTGGCTTAGGTAAGGCTGTGTCAGCACCCTGCCATCCCTCCCATTGCCTGGAGGGTAAACCATGAACAGGAACATCATTTCCTCACTGATAATCTGCAGGCCACTGCATCCTTTTTGCACATTAAAATGTACTTTGATGTGCTAAACTCCAGCTCCTGCCTGGAGTGCAGGGTGAGACACAGCCTCTTCCAACAGCACATCCTGATTCATAAACTGGGACATTCACTGGCACAGGAGCAAAAAATGTGTTTGCTAACCCTTATGTACAACAAACAGGTGTTGATGGCAAAAACATGTTCTGCAGAAGGTCCCGAGTAACCTCAAGGCTGAAGAGGGAGCTGTAGAGTTGTCTCATTCCCTGCTAGCGATCCTTGGATGTCATCCAAAATTACCTGTGGCTTCTTGAGTTTAGTTCAGTTGGAGCTGTGAATAAGCAAGAAAAGTGTGTGTAAGCATCTATATATGTAGAAGCAAAAAAAGTGACATATTGAAGACTCTATCTTGGTACCCTACATGTAAGTCTAGGGGAACACCATAGGCAAGACACATATTTAGCATGTATATGTGGCCACTTGAGAACCACAGTTTAAATTCATGATGCTCAAAGTCTTGATTCAGAATGACATCAATGAACACTGAGTCTCTGTCAGAAGCTGGTACTGTAGATTTCATCACATTGTCACACAGAGGGGATTTCTGTACTAGATCCAGTCCATACAAGCTATCAAGTGGGCATTACTTCAGGCATGTGGAAAGTAATTTGTACATCTTGATTTGTACATCTCTTTTGTGGTGTGGAGCTGTACATCTAGATTCATGAGTAGGATCCAGATCCTAAACAAGAATTGAGAAGATCAATGCCTTTGCGAAATTAAACCTTTCAATCAAGTTCTGCATATTTTCCTCCAGATAATCCTCAAAACTAAAAATTAAAAGAAAGAAACCAGGCAAATCTTGAATCTATATGCAGTCTAATGAAATTTGAATCCGCAACAAATATTCTTATTTCATAAGAATGAAATAAGATCATGAGAGTATGGTGAAATCAGCAGAAAGTACCTCTAATCCTAAATTTCTTAAAACTCATCAAAAAAAGAATGACTCAGTGACATAAAAGCCTAGTCTAAGCAGTCTCTGGTTCTCTTTCTTTAACCAATTTCCAGAAATCAGGCAAGAATAAGCCTCTGCAGTATAAAAGGCTCCAAACCTCACAGGAATTGCTGGAAGTTTGCGATAGACTATGGTGGGACTCATCTGAATAGGACAAAGTAGGATAAACAGTACGTGGACATTTTTCCTAGTGGGCTTGTAGGCACGATCATGTGGCCATCTAAAACCGAGTCTTGTGAACACCAAGAGTTCTGCGGGTGTGAGCAGAAGAGAGATAGAGCTAAGCCAAACAAGCCAACAGAGAAGCTATTCAACATTTCTATGGAGATAGAGCAGCTGCTCCCACATGGAAACAGCTCATCCCCACATACTGTGCTCCACCTGCCAGGTGCAATGTCACTTCAGTTCATAGCATCAGTACAGAGCTCATGTGAAGCTAGGAGAGGGGCACGGAGTATCCTGTGCTTTAAATGTATTTGGACACTGCACAATCAACTTCAATTAAGTTATTTTATGGATCCAGCTATAATTTCTGCAGGAATTCTCAGGACCAGGCCACCTGGGCTTGCTCAGCCAGCACTGCTGTGCCCAGCAGTTTGACTGCTTTCAGAGACACAGGCAGTGGTAGCAGAAAGGTGAAACTGGGTCAGTCTTTGCTTTTGTTTCTTCATCTGTGGGAAGTGTACAGAGGACTGAGATAGGAATCAAAAGGTCTGCAGTGAGGAAAATAAAAAAGCCTAAAGGATGCCGAGTAGTTTGAAAGACTTCAAATTTGTTTATATCTACTCATTTTTCCTTTTTCCTCATTCTCTGGTACTTTAAGAGTACTGTAGCACACAAACATCTTAAAGTGGGAAGGCTAGGCCAATCATGGAAACATATACACTGAACAAAGTTCAGGCGTCAGATAAAGATCTTCCTACCACAAGCAATAGTAACATGCTCAGGGTTAATTTCATGTGTGGGATTCAAACTTATGCAGCCTATTTTGAGTCAAAGGACTTTTTGGCTCCCCGCAATTAAAAATGGAACTGATTGAATTTTTCATCAGCCCTGTTTATATTTACACATTCTTGTCCGGTTAAAATCTGGGAGATTTGTGGGTTGTTCGTGTTTTGTCTCCGTGACTGGCATATTTAAAAAAACAACCTGAAATGTCAAGGATATCAAGAGGAGACAACAGTGACTGTCTGAGATTACTCTAAGGACTTTATTTCCTACAAAGGAAGAATAAAAAATTCTTATCTGCTTTTGTACATAGGATAATTTATGAAGCCTTTCAGGAATTCTGTATTGTTCAGACAATTTTCATTGTCATTGGGGGAAACAGCAAAGTTTGGCACATTGCTGAGAAACGTTTGTGTCTTTAGCAGCTCTTGAAGACTCATCTGCAGTTCTATTGCACACCACAATGCTCCATTCTGCAGGTCACTTCAAGCCTAGTTCTGGTTTTAATGGAATAAATGGCAGTTCTAAATACTCCCTTTGGTAGCAAGTGTATACAGCCCATTCATTTCAGTTAACAAAAGTTCAGTAAATGTAACATTTTCCTTCTGAAAAATAAATGGAAATATCTTTAAAAATGAGCCTAAAATAGATGTTTACATAATGAAAAAGACTATTCCTTATGTTCTTCCAATTTGTATTAATTTTGGCTCCTTCAACAGCAGCTATTGGTGATGAAGTAGTTGAAAAGGAGCATAAGTCATTGAATCAGAGTAAAGTCATGCAATACCATGACCTATATATTCCTATTAGGTGACTTGCTACACTTGCATGGTTCCAAGTTGAAAGGAATGTGTGTTTCTCTGGGAACATATAGCTTGGAAAAAGCATATAGATGATAATAATAAAAAAGCATGCGGCTGAACATGGAAAGACACATCTGTGAGTAACTGCTGCTGTACTTTTTCTCAAAATCCATCTGTTTATCGTAAATTTTCATGTCTGTGCAAGCATATTAAGAGATATCGAGTAATGTGGTAGTTACTGGAATCATTACAAAAACTAACAAACCTGAGGAGAAAGCCAGTTTTTCAACATTCTATTTACTATAAAGGACAAACAATAGAATACCCTGGTAAAATTTTGAAACTTCACAGTTGCAGTGAGTAAGCACTTGGTAAGAAAAGCCCAGTTTTGCAGCAGGTTTCAATTACATCCATAGTGGATTTCAGGGCAGTTACATCAGCTCCTATATGCTGGGTAAATCAAGATGCTGATTAGCATAGATGAATTGTGCAAATAGGTAGCTTGTGCTTCCTCTCTCACTTATTTCACCCCCGTTTTCTTCTGTGAACACACAGATTTCTCAGGAAGCAGTCAGAGTTTTCAAAATAGCCCTGTAATGAACTGTAGGCAGGTTTTGCCTGTTCAGTGATCAGGCTGCTGACGAAATTACCTCCCCTGAGAACCCAGGAGACTGTGATCATGTTGTCTGTATATTTAGGTTGTCTGTTCAGAATTATGTTAAATTCTTGCCTTATGCAGGCACGATTTCTATTGCACTATTCAACAGAAAAAAGTAAATACTAACAACACAGACATTTTCCCAGTTCAATCACTGAGAAGCAGACTGCAGTGTTTGGAAAGTATGTTTTAAATGGGAGGATGGGGAGACTTCACAAAAGATTAATTATATGTTATTTGATGATATTTTAAAAGCAAACTGAGAATTGGGAAAAAATCTATCGGATAAATATAGCCTCTAGGAGCTTTTAAAAACCCCAGTACAGAGTCCTGCAGGTCTTTAGGACTACAATTATAAAATCAGCAAGCCAAATATCATGATCAATTTCTTGTGTAAACATAATCCTCTCACCTTTCCATGCCTCCTCTGTCTCAATAGCCATTCCCCCAAAACCTTGGCAGCAACAAGCAGACAAGCAAGGAATCCACCTGTGATGGTCCAAACACCCCAGTGATCTATTTCATCCTGCTGTTTGACTCGGGGGAGCAAGCTCCTCTGAGGCAAGAGGCAAGTGAGGAGGAAGCGTAGCTCCAAAATGATGTGCTGCCCATAGGAAAAGGTGAATGCAGAGCAGATGTTTTAAGCAGATCTGAGGGGACTGGAGTGTTTGTGGCTGTGGTGGAGGGTGCCTGAGGAGATGGTGAGGTTGTCAAGCTGTCCAAGCTGGGAATTGTTGTTGACTTCACCGGTGCTACGAGGTACGGCAATGGAGGCTCATGTGGGTGTGGGAGCCATAAAATGCCATAGGAGAAGGTGCAGCAGCCATAGGAAGACTCTGGCTGTATCCCCTTTTCCCTGTCTTCCCCCTCTGCTCTCAGCAAACCTGGAGGTGAGGAGAAGACTGCAGGAGCTGCAGCCAAAGGATGCAGCTGAGGTGGAGGTAGGTGAGGCAGCTTCTTCTGCCCACAGAGTGTCTGTCTATGGCCATGGGACACACAGGCTCTGGAGTTCACAGTGGCAGCACCAGATCTGCCGATGTGGGAAGAGGTGGGTGGGATGAAGATTGGTTCCCCAAAGGGTCCCCGGGCTGGTGGGTAGCACAATCCTTGTGTGAGCACTGTGAGGGCGAGGGGCTGGTGGACACACAGGACTGTCAGTGATCAAGGAGGCTGTGAAAAGAAGTTCTCTGGGAGCTGGGATAGCGGGCTGGCTTTGCTGGAGCAGAGGGATAGGGATGCTGTAATCCACAGAGCTGTCAAAGGGGAGCATGCTGAAAGGGCTTCAGTCAGTTGAGGACTACAGTGATCTGTCAAAAAGCAGGACAAACTCCCATCCTGTCATTGCATGGTTGGCCAATGACTTCAGAAAAATTCAGTGCAATTTCCTTTCCAAAAGAAAATGTTGTTTTGAAGTAAGCCTGTGCATTTCACAGATGTGCCAATATACTGGCTGACACAGCTCCTATTCCAGAAGAAGAATATATTATTTCTTTTTGATAGGAGGTCAACTAAAGAAGGGAATGGACTGGAACCAAATTCCAGTATATTTGTTATTTCCAAGCTCCTAATTCAGAAAAACAGTGTTGCACAACATTTTTTGCGATTTCATCCATGATTGTTCTCTGAGGGATCAACATTACAAGACACACTCATGTGGACAGCCTGGGCAAATATCTCCTTAAAAATTCCATGAGGATGAAGAACAAGATTTTCTGGAAATCACTCAGTGCAAAACACTGTCCAAATTCCAGCTGAAGAAAAAGACATGTACACAAATAAAATACACGGAGAAACTTTCAGACTTCAATGGCAAATCTTGTTTAGCTTTTACCTCTGCTCTCAGATAGGAAGACTCCCATGCTCCCTTAAAAACTCTGTAAGCACCAATACCTCTTCCTCCTCCCCCAGGCCACCCCTTCACCCCCCCAACAGGATCTTCTGGCGTTAGCTTCTCACTTTGGGGTCTTCATAGCTATTCTACTCAAGAAAAAAGGGCAGAGGGTCAGCTAGAGCCCTGTACTGCCTGCAGACTTTGTGTTTAGCTGTGTTCTGGACTGCTCTGCACAGCTCTCTGCGGCATGAGCCTGATCTAGAGAGCCTTAAGCAACACGAATGTGACACGAGTTCTTCAGTGATCCTTGGCTGTGGTACATGATCCTTGTCAGTTTAGCCGAGAAGAACCATCCTCCAAATCCTGCTTTTGTGAAAGGGAAACCCTTACCAGCCCATGCTGCTGCTGCCAGGGTGTGCATGGTGTCAGGCAGCACAACTGGCAAGGTTGCACAAGCAGCTACAGGTGACACGGGAAGGAACTGGGAAGAGGCTGGGAGTCCTGGGAAAGACACAGTGATGTTCCTTTATCTGGTTTAGAGTTCCAGTTTTCTTCCTTCATCTTAGGCTTTCTGGTGTTTTGTTGTTTTTAATAATGATTTATGAATTCATCTGTACATGGGATAGGCAATAAGCGTAGCCATAAAAATAAAACAAATTGAAAGAAAAGCAAGTGCAGAGGCTGGAACAGTACCTGGAGTTGTAGCAGTAGGATGCAAAAGGTCACAAAAGAAAAAAAAATGTGAGAAAACAGACTTTGTTGACTCCTCTGCTCCCAGAACCAGCTTGGGCTATTTTCTGGGACTTCTTTCCCTCTCATTGCTTTCCAGTCTGGCTAAATTTCTCAGTAACTCTTAAATTCAAAAGCAAATTGTGACTACAGAAGCTCATCTGTCTCAGCAGTCACAGAATCACACACTCCTGTTTTCCCTTCCAGCACCACTAAGCAGTCCTAAGTCACAAAGCCAAGGTCACTGCTTGAAGTTTTGCACAGTTCAGCCTGTGCATGCCTGGGACTTTGCAACATGAGGATGTCAGCTGCAAAAACTCACCAGAAGCGTAATGGCTTGAGGGATCATTGTTGTGCTCTGTGGGTCATCTGTATCCCACAGATCAAGGGTGAAAAATGTAACCAAACCAGAACATCACCCCTAGCCCCAGGTGAAGAGGACATTGGAAGCCTCACAAGTTGTGAGAAGCAAACTGCAGAGAACCTGGGGTGGGATCTACACCTCTTTTGAGTAGCAGTTCTCCACTGTAGTCACAAGCTGTCCTGAATTCAACTACTTTTAAACCTACTGCAAAAATTATCCTTAAACAACAGCGGTTTTGGGGCAGTGTTCACGGGGAGCATTCACTAAGTGTTAGAACAGCAGTACCTAAAGGGAACTTTAGGTTTGCTTTTCCCCCCAGGTGGCAGCTGCCAGCTATGCACAGCTGAACCTGCAAGGGTTCAGCTCCAGTCTGCTTCCTTTTGAGGTTCCCAACACTAATCTTTTTGCCACCCAGTAAAAAGCATGTACAGCTTTACCTCAGGCTACCTCATTGTGTAATCTCAGACATCTTTATTCCCTCAGGCACAGCCCATCTCGGCAGGCAGACCCAGTTTAGAGGAACTATCACCTCATGCACTGGAGACTGCATTATGCGGTGCATCTGGTCCCCATGGTTCCATCCCTGCTAACGCTGCTGATATTCCTGTTAATCCATGCCACTGGTGGGGGAAAGCCCACCCCAGATGTGCATCCCTTGATCTGTAGCTATGGAAGCTGGGCTCCCACTCCCCATTCCTCTGTGTCACATCAGGATCAAGTTTGTCTCATTGCAGCAAGCAGGAGGAATAGCTATTTCTCTCCAAGATCATATATTGAAAAGACTCTTAATTCACATTTAGCCTCAATAAGGGGAAAAGACTGAAAAGTTACAATATTACGTATTTCATCTCAGGGTGACTTAATGGTTGCTAGCTTCTCCTGGGAATCCATCCTGAGCTCAGCTGCTTCAGTAGCTCACTCTCATTCTAGACACAGATGTAACCTCATTTTCCATAACAAGAATCAACACCATAAATATTTACAGTGCAATAAAGCCTAAGGAGCCTTCCATTTCTCAGCATTTGCAAGGTGATTAGTAGTCAAAAGGCACCACTGACCAGCCACTGCTATCTGTCAGATTGCTCTCTGCCATGCAAAATCAGTGATTTCTGCTTATATGCAGCAAAAAGAATCATTATTGTTTCTGACTCAGCTCAGAGTATTTTGTCATGTCTGATTTTGCTGGAGGCTCCAGCCCTTCATGCCAAGTTATGCTATCACACAGCAAGAACAGCTAAATAGCCCCAGATGGCCTGGTTGGTTCACATTAGCCTCCTGGGTTTTTAGCAGCACTGTCATATACCCTGTTACTCTTGGAGAGCGCAGGGATCACTTTTTTGAGCCAGGTTTGTCAACAGTCTAGGTGAATGCTCCAGGGCTCAGTTCTGGGACTCGGTGCGCTTTGGCTTGGCATGTGTTTAAAGTACTCCGGGTTTGAATAAATCATATCCCTGTGTACTACCATAAAGGAATGTGGATGATACTCTTGCGGTTATCCACAACATCTTTGTGGAGATTTTGGGAAGAAAAACAAATAGCATCCTTCCAAATATTTTGAAATGCTACCTCTGACTGTGAGGGAGAAAAAGTTTAAAGAGAAATTAGGCTGTCAGGAGTTATTTAGACTAATAACCACCAGTAGAAGAATAAGTTAGCTTCTAAAAATATTTTTCAGCCAAAACCTCTGTGGCTGGTTTTGGGGGAATTTTTTATTGATCCATGCAGTAAGGCACACACTGTAAAGATTAAACATTCAGCAACTTGATAGGCAGGTTTAGCTCTAAAACAAAGTTTCATCATACAAATGTTGTCCTGCATAAACTGAGAGACATGGCATAGTTGGTACTAAGTGCTGTGGAGAAGCGTCATCACCCATCATGTTTTAAGGCGGCTCATTTTATTGGTAACAACTCCACCTGTGGTCTCAGCCAAGATATTCTACCTGCAAAAGTTGAACTGAAAAGATCTGCAGAGAGTTCTCAGAGTGGTATAATACAACAAATTTGCTAGATTTACTGAAGTGTTAGGTTTGGAATTTGCTATTCAAGCATTCCTTCAGTGGGACGCAACAGATACTTTGACAGCTTGGTTAAAAGAAAAATCTGGTCTCCATTATGTGCAAGAGCTATGTCATAAAAAGTTGAAATAGGAAGACACCATTCTTTTAGCTCAGTTTTGGTCATTATGAATATATCCTGCCATTGATCTATATCTGGGTCTTTAAGCTGTGTCCATTAAAAGGCCTGAAAATGTATCAATGGCAGGATATAGCCCTTTGTTCTTTCATGTTACAGTCACAAGGAATTAGAATGGCATCTGGCTCCCAGGACTTTGAGCTGGCCTGCAGCTTTATGAGAGTGGCTCACATCCTTCAATGAGAAAAGCCTTTGGAAAAACAGGCTGCCATCTGATAGCTTCCAAGCTCTGACACTGCCAAGTACAAACTACTTTCTCGCCATATGAGCATACCAGCCATTGTAAAGCTTTGGTGGTGATTTGTAGTTGATAGCAGGGTGTTCTTGGATCTTTCTGGTGACACTTCTTGACCACGTCCATTTATTATGTTTTGATCCCTCATCAAACAGATGTTTGATTTCCCAAGTGCTCTGGCACACACTCTGAGGAGCCCTGAGCCACCAGGCAGCTTTGGACACTCAAAGAGGAGCACGGTCAGAGCTGTCCCCTCCCTCTTCTCTGTTGCTCTCCAGCCAAGCGTACCCTTTTTAAAACTAGCTCCTGCCACTAATGTCAGGAATTTAAATGAAGATTTTATTAATACAGGACAAATGCAAGGCCTCACGGCTGTGTTTTTATACATATTATATTATTAAAAGAGTCACAATACCATTCTCAGCCATCCCAGAAGTCAGTTTTACAACTACATGTTAGTGAAAGGAGGATAATTTTGATGATGATTTTATGAACAAATGTTTTATCTCCGAAAATTTGCAACTTACTTCTGAAACTTTTTTTCTTATTTATGTATGATGCTAACAGATGTGAAAAACATTGCAGTAAAGAAGTATTCAGAGCAAAAGGTCTTTAAGCCTAACATTATGTGATGTTCCAAGTGATTTATAGGAGAAGACTGTTGTTGTATCGTTCTAGTGATTCCTCACATGGACTTGGATTACAGAGAATGTATGACTGACCAACCTACAACCTCCCAATTAACCAATACTAACATAATGTTCATGTACAACTGACAATATACTTATTTTTAAACCTTTGGTAGTTTAAAACAATATTAAAGTGAAAGGACCATGGTGTAACTCTTTCAAAATAAAGAAACTATTTGTTCTATTTCACTATCA
Organism: Falcunculus frontatus; assembly: GCA_013398115.1. Classification (NCBI taxonomy): domain Eukaryota; kingdom Metazoa; phylum Chordata; class Aves; order Passeriformes; genus Falcunculus; species Falcunculus frontatus. Next base: position 186,251 of record VZRV01003108.1, on the reverse strand, counting down.
GTTGTACATCTTTGCATACCACAACCAATGTCAGGCTCACAGAGGTAACATGCAGTCTGCAAACTGTGGAAAGCAATTTCAAAGCTGTCTTCCTTGTCAGGTGCAAGGCCTAAAATCACTGAAAGGGTCAGTGAACAAGGCACACCTGAAGCTCAGGTGGGTTCACCACTTGCTCTGTCTCTTGACTCTTGCACGTTCATTCCTGGCATCCCCAGATCCCTGGTTACTGTATAGCTCGTGTTCATACCGTATAGGTTTTTTTGCTCTTTCTTTTGATCAGTTTGGAAGGAAGGACATGCTGTTCCCAAGGGCTGAAGGCAGTGAGCCCTGAGCAGCACAGGTGTGGAGCTGTAGGTTGCCTGGGAGCTTTGCAAGCTGTAAGTCCATGGCACATCCCCCACCTCACACCCCTTTCAAGCCTTCCCCTATGGCGCATTGAAGGAACCTGTGGGGCGTGAAAGAACACTTCGAAATTTGAACACAAAGAGGCAATTAAGGGATTCAGGAGAGGACATGAGCTTGATCAGTAAAACCCCATCACACTGAGCTTCTTCCTGTTGCAAATCTCCTCAAGCAACTGAAGATGCAAAATTATGCCTCCTGATGGCTCCAACTGAATTCAGTTTCCACGAGAGAGATTTCTTTTTCTTTTACTTGGAGAGTGGTTAAAATAAATATTTGGGTTTTATGTTGCTTCCTGCCTGAAACACCTCTCCTGCATGTCCCAGACTGCTGCTGCTGTACGATGGAGAGACAAAACACTGGCTTTTGTTTTGGACTGCTTACTGGTTTGGAGGCATTTCATGCCTCATCATAAGCCGATGCTGGGACTCAGAGCTCTCCTGTGTTGTGCGCACTATTAACCAGCCAGCAATTTTGAAAATATTTTTATTACTGCTAATTACCCTTCAGGGAGACTGTAAAACAGAGTCTTTATGGCAATCTCTGAGCTGTCTATGCCTGGAGGGAAAATGTGAGAATGATTAGCCACGTTTGCTAACCAGAGCATCACAGTGATTGTCTCTCTGTTCCTGTGCCTGACTTGTGCCAGGCTGCTTGGGAGATGTTTACAGCTCCCCTTCTCACGGCTATTCTGAGCTGCGATACTCACTTGGGAGGGAAAGAGTCATAGTTCATTAAATATCTTTCTGTTTCTGAAATAAGCACTTCATTCAACCTTCCCCCAGTGGACTTCTCTGGACTGAAGATGTCCCAGTTTAGAGTAACTACACCCCTGACTGCAATGGCTTGGTCTAAGGCAGCCGAGGTTTTTGGTGGGCTGCTGTCGAGAGAGGTTGTCCACGCAGTCCTGAGTCCAGCCAGATTTACTCCTGGTGTCTGTGTCCACCATGCCACCCATGACATCCATGTGAGTGGGGTGCTGGGGAAGGAGCTCATGTGGTTATCTGGGGCATTGCAAGAGCCGTAGCTCTGTCCTGACCTGGGCTGACCTGCCAGGGATAGGTCCACATGAAACCAAACACCAGCTCTCCCTCTGCCCCTTTACCTCTGACCATGTGGGATTTCCCTCTTTCTTTAGTGCCAGCACCAATGCTTGTAACTCCACAGCTGGCATGTGGCAGGAGATGAGTGAAAGAAGAGTGTTCAAATCCCTGGGGACTAGGCAGGGCATTAAGGTGCCTCCTTCTGTCATCACATGGATTCTATACAGAGAGAGAGGTTATAGCAGAAGTGCACCATGAAGTCACACCGGGTGTGCTCAAGCCACACACCTGGCCCCACATCTGCAGAATAGGTGCTGGCACCTTGCCCCTGGGGTCTGTGTGGCACTGTGCTGAACTGTAGCAAAGAGCCAGCACCGAACACTGCTGCAGCAAAAAGAGGGTTTATTTGTGGTCAGGAGGAAGAGGAAAGAAAGAATTACACTCAAAAAAGGGAAGTGAATGGAAACATTAGCACAATTCCTTCTAGGGGACTGAGAAAAGGAGAGATGGAAAGTAAAGCTACCGAGACAAAGTAATCACGTCTCAACAGCCGTGCACATCCATGGAGAGCCTTGCTGGGGCAGGGCTGCCCAATATTGCTGAAAAAATGTCTGTGGGCAGCACAAGGCTGGGGAATTTGCCTTATCCATGCCATGCTGCCACTCCTGCCCCTCTGAGTGAGCTGCCTGCCTCCTCACTGCCCTCAGCATCCCCCAAATGGAGATGCAACTGCAGATTGCTCCCTTCATACTTCTCCTTGGCCTCCACACAGATGCTGAAGACACAAAATGTCGGTCCCTGCCTCCACCCATGGAAACCTGGATCTGCTTCTGGCCCCAGTACAGGGAGGTTAAGGGATGTTGAGTCACCATCAAGAGTGGTGTGAATAGCACCTCATTTTGTGGACCTGAATGTTGCAGGGCAAATTAAGGATAAAACACTTTCTCTAAGCTTAAAATGACATCGTTTTGCAGGACTTGAGTCACACTTGAGCTATTTTAAAACTCTCCTAGAATGCTTTATTTTTCAGGAGTAACAAGTAAGATGGGACAGATTAAAAGCTGTGGCCCAAACAGTGCCGAGCTTGTGTGAGGGTCAATAGAAGACTACATTGCAGTTTTCCAGTTTGGCTCATCCTCCTGTAGGAGACTTTTGGAAACTATCTTGTACTCGAATGCTCTTTGTGCTTGAGGTTTTCCTTCCACACCTAGAAAAACCCAAGATCTGGTAGATCCCTGCCAGACTAAACTGCAAAGTGGAGTGGAAAGCAGCAATTTTGATTTGAAGTCCCATGCACAAAAACCTTTTTATCCCAGGGGATCTTGAACCCAAGCAGCCTTCTCTCTTTCAAGAGCCAAAATTTTTTCATGTGAAACCCTTCCTGGAAAGACTTGCATGCTTGTGCTGATGTGATCATGCAAAGAAACTTTGTCAGTAACCACAGAAACTGAAAATCAGAATATATCTGCTGAGCCTGAGCTCTGTTTCTGTCAGGAAACACCCTCTTTTGCTAGGTCTGGATGCCTGCTCCTTCTTCACCTGAGCTATGCTTAATTGCTGTGAGCACTGATCCACCAGGAAAGAGGTATCCAGCAAGTGTTTGGTTTTATTCATGTCAATTCAGAGTTGGAACCCACCTCATCGCTATGTTACCCACTCCCCTTAGTGGGGAGCTTCTTGAAATTTGGGGCAGGAAACTCTGAGGTCCCGAGCAGTGAGCAGCAGTATTTACAAATGACAAACTCAAATTACTATCATTCCTGAAGTGCACTTGGCTATGTGGGTGAGCAGCAATGTTTCCCACAAGTGCTGCCACTGCTGCCAGCTAGAAATGGGCGGGAGGTGCTGGGCTGGTGGCATGCCTCCAGGATGTGCCTGCTGCTGGGATGGATACTGAAACCTGCTGCCAGGAGCCCAGGAAGCGATGTGGTAGGTGAGGGTAGTGCCCCAGCAGCACGGGAGGCAGGGCTGGGTACACAGAGACAACACCAGTGCTAACGGGAGGTCCTGCTGGGGGTGGGAGGACACATGCACACAACACAAGCACGTATCTACTGCTGCCCACACCACACTGAAAGGACCATCACTGGACCTTCAGGGGTGCAGGGGCTCCATGAGGTTTTGTGGACCAGAGAGAGAAGAGCTGGGGGTCAGATGAGGAAAACACAGCCTGATGCCTTTGTCATTTCAACCCATGTTCCTCTGTGCCCTTCTCCCAGAGTGTGAGTCTCGTAAATAACCCACTCAGAGAGTTATCTTTCTCTTGACAGCCTTCTAGGCCTTAGGTTTGAAGCCAAAAAATGCTTCCAAGAGATGTCAAATGCAAGGAAAGCAGGTATCTGCTGCTGGCACTTGCCTTTTCATGACAAGCTTTCCCAGCACACAGACGTAACATCAAGTGCGAAGCTGTTGAAGGCAGCACCTTCCTCTGTTCACATGCATTTTTCTGGACTCTGTAAAGAGCAATGACAGAAATGTTAAATGAAATTAATTTTAAAGATTGCCAGGAGGCAATTGCAGACAAGCCTCTCTCATGACAAGTCTCAACTTAGATTATTGATTTATCTTTTGTGCACTACACACCTTGACATTTCAAAGGCCAGGACGTTTTTTGCAGCAATGCCAAAACATGAGCAAATAAATTAAATATCCACAAGCAGAAGTACCATATGGGAGGTCCAGTCTCAGGAGCAGCTGTGCTTTTTGGTTGTGCCCGGCATGGGCCACTAGCCCAGGGTGCCCTGTGGGATAACCTCACTCAGATAAAATGATGTATTGGCTACAGGGCCTTTCCAAGGAAGTTACGTCCTTGCTAGGAGCCTTTGTCAAAGTGAAATGCTACTGAATCATCTCACTGAGGTTTTTTGATCAGGCCCATCAGTGTCCAAGGTCGAAGGAGCATAGACGAGATAATTTTCAGCAAGAGCACAGGAGAGGAGTAAACGTCTGCACCTCATTTTCTCTGACAATTTTCTGTATAGAAATTGGAAGTCCTGGGCATGAGCATTATTATGAAGCAAGTCATTATGCTTCGTTTCTGGAAAATAGCAAAATGAGAAAAACAACAAACTCAGGTCACAAACCAGTCAGGTACCTTCCGCACAAGCAGCTTCTTTCCCATGTTATTCCCACTTTGATATCAGGCAGTGGGGTGAGATGGTTATACACAAATCTCTGCTTTCCATGTTCATTGAGTGGACAAGGTCCAGTCTGGAACAGTCCTTAACAGTAAGACTTGAATGGTGGTTTGTGATCCATCTTGCCATCCTCAGAGCATGAGGATGAAAGCTGAAATCTTGACTTTAGACAATAATTCACAACAGCCAGCAAAATCAGACAAAATTCCCTTTGACTTCAACTTCGATCAGTCCCAGAGGAAGTTGTAGCTTGCTTTGTCCAAAAGCTTACAGTATTTAATCTCATGTTTTCCAGTTGAGAGAGCCACATAAGCCCTCACTTACATCGCCATGTCTCAGTGCTCTGAGGCTGCTTTGAGAAAACATCTGCTGAAGAAAGCATAGGAAGAAAGGATGGGACAAAGTGGGCCTGATTTAGGTACTGAGCTCACTCATGATTTTCAGGTGCCTACTAAAGCCACTCTCTAGCAGTAAGTGCCAAAGTGCCTCGCACAGCTAAAGGTAATTTTGCAGGTGGGTGCACACAGAGGACCTGCCAGGCAAGGAGCACGGGTGTGTGAAGTGAGGCCATGGGTGTCAGCCCTACCCTGCAGGTGCGGCAATGGCTGTGCAGCACCTGGTCCTGGCCATTGGCAGTGCCCTGTTCCTAAATAATCTCTTTTGTGATAGAACAGTAGGGAGGCAGCAGCTGAGAGGTGTTTCTGTGGCTCCTGGTTCAGCATCGAGGCAGGCAGTTAGAAGAGGCAGTGAAGGTATTTGGATTCCCAAGCCTTCTTGTTGTGAAATTCTGGCCACAGCGAAGCTGGCGGGAATGCCGCCACTGCCTTCCACCAAACCATGATTTCACCCCGTAGGTATTAGTTTTTCCTCTCCTCCCAAGACCAGTGCAGATATTAGAAAACCACATTTATCAGGGTGTTGCAAATACATACTTGTCACAAACCTGCTTTCTTTGTCAAGAGGGGCACAATGAGCCTAAGAGAACAGGCTGATGAGCAGCAAGGATACAATGCAACAAAGTGCAAATAACACAAGAAAAGACTAAGAAAAGCAGATTTGGTCCTTAGGAGGAAATAACATTGTGTTCTGCAAGAATAATCAGCTGACACATGCAGCTTAAAGCCCTCTATGAACTTTGTTTCCCTACAGTTATAAGCAGCATCTTCCTGTGGCACCCTGCACACAGCCTTCGCTCTCTGCTCAAGAAGCAGGCAAATCAGATGAGATGATTCATGACCAGCATGACAGAGAGAAAAGCCTTTCCTGACAAAAGATCTTTTTTTTGCTGAACTAAGTCTAAACACAAACCAAGCCAGAGGTGATAAAAGGAGAGAGATGGTGGTGTGCGGCATAGGACCAGCGGGATAGAGATGCTTCTCCTATCTTTGGGCTTTCTCCAGCCTAGGCCAGAAGATGTACCAGGTCCAGCTTTCATGTCAGAAGAAGGAGAACACTTATATTGACTAAAACTTCTTTTTTTCTGTTTTTCACATCCAAGTGGCACCAATTCACCTGGTCATTGAGAGGGATCAAGTGACGGTGCCACATACATGACACACATGGTCACAAAGCACTTTGCACAGGTGGCTCTCGCAGGCTGATCCCTTGGGTTTTATCTGATAATTAACTGTTTTAAGGCAGGATGGTTATGAATGTCTGGCACTAAGGAAATGCTGCACAGTTAACATGGCTGCTTTCTAATAGCATGTCATCCTAACCTGGAGTGCTGCCTGTTTCTGTTCAACATGATAAAAAAAAAAAAGATGCTGTAGCAAGCATAAATGAAACCAGAAAGGAAAAAAAAACTGATGGTAACATCAAAAATATGGATTTGAAAGGACACTTCTTAAGTGACACTTTTTTATTGTAGCACAGAGGAAATTAGCTGCGTTGAATATTTTTTTAAAAACGGTTCAAACTTGAAGTCTGCCAAATGACCCCAAACCCATGCAAATGCAGGGGAACACAGTCCACGGCAGCTGCCAACCCACAGGTATGGAGGGAATTTGGCTCAATATTGCATCTGGTAACATGACCTGAAGACCGAAATTTTTCACAGGAGAGAGCTTCCTCCTAATAAAATCTCCTGAGAATTAATGACCTCTCTCAAGACAACTGCTGAAGATACAAATACATTTACACACTGTAGTCAAACACGACCTTCTTATTTTGAGTGTTCCTTTCATAGCTGATGTGCATATGAAAAAATTCAGGTACACCGAGGGCTCCACCTGACCATCCCTCAGGACCTTGCCCAGACAAAAGCTCAGCACTGACCCTCTGGCAGGGCTGCAGCTTCCTGCAGTGATCCTGAAGGAAATCAGCTTAGCCAGCCAATGTGATGTGGATAATGTGGAGTCCTTGCTCTTGTCACCACTAACTTTCTAATCCAGAGGGAAGCTCCTCTGTGTGGAATGTATTAGGCTCTTGGAACTGGTTTGCATCTGCATTTTCCATTGAGGTATTATGCCTGCTTGGAGTTAATGTCAGAGTTTGGTGATGGGAGGGCAGCATTTCAAACAGTTAGGCTGTGAAATTTGCTCTGATTTTTAATATCTACAATGAAAGAGGACATGAGACATCTCAAACACCATCAAGCACGTGAAAGTGCAGTGTCCAGAGGAAGAAAGTCACACTGAAGCACATCACATTTGATGCTAACAGGAACATGCCTCAACCATAGCTGATGTGGTGCTCATCAAGCAAGCCAGAGGTTCCCAGAAGGGTTTTCCTCACGCAAGATTACAGGGGGCAGCTCCCCAGAGAGTTGTCCTAGCATCAGCTGCTTGGAAAGGAAGTTTTGCTGATGTAAAAGCTCAAAGGAGAAAAGTAGGACTGTCACCTACTGATTCTAATCCAAAACAGCAAGATCCTGCTGGTGTAGCATGATGTAGCATCACATTTTGGGACTGCAAGAAAACATGCCCACAGCACCAGGGGCTTGAGCAAGTGGGATCCATTGAGGGCTGTCCCAGGGCAGCATCACACACAAACTCATCACAGCAGAGACAGGGAATATAACAAGAGAAGTCTCTGTAATCCCTGGGGGCTCACTCATTCAGCCTGGCTCCATTAGTCATGCCCCTAACCTAGGGCCCCAGCTTTTTCTGATTTCCAAAAGAAATCAGGAGAAATATTTGAAAGCTCTTTTCATTTTTTTTTCCTGGAGGTTTCAGGCTTTTTTTCCTGTGGGTTCTTTGGGTTCTTTCTGGAGGGTGACGGTCCTCAGAGGATGACTGCCTATAAATGGTTCCTGAACGACACTAAGAAAAGACAGGCTATTGTTCGTGGGAGTAAATAAATGCAGGGAATCCACTCTGACACAGACAATTGTTTAGGAGCCAGACAACACTGGCTGCTTACCCTGTGTGGTTTGTCCTGTGGGCTTTTCTCTTTTCTTCTTTTTTTTGGTTTTTTTTTTCATGGATTACTACATCTTGCTTGTTTTGATTGTCAGTTGGAATAGGTATGCCATTGGCAAACAGTGGGATAGAGAGTGCTATTTGCATATCCAAACAACTAACTTTCACGCAGAGTCATGCTAAATGCTCTCTGCGTGCATGCTTCAGTCAGGGGTTCTCGGAGACCCAGATTTATGACAAAGTGCAGTGATACTGGAGAAACTGCCTAACAGCCCTATAATCACTTCTATGGTTAATCAGCTTCAGTATTCCTTGTTCTTCCTATTGTTTCAGCAGCTATGAGCGCATAAAAGCAGATAAATTGGAGAAAATAGAGAAGGCCTGTTCTTGACTGTAATATCTTGAGTATTGCTTTTAATACCAAGAACAACTGGATCATATTTTGCAATCTAAAGTTTAATGCTTTATTTTCTTAAGCTGAGGCTGCCAGAATTTTGCACTTATGCAAAAGCAGTACAATTACCATGTCTCTCTGCATCAGCACCACAGAAAAAAAGTCAAGCTAACATTAAACCCATCCAAAGACTGAAACTTTCTACACCACATGTCAGTCAAGAGCTCCCACAGGAGCAATACCGAGCCTCTTCCATGGGGTTTTCTAGTGACAAACTTGCCAGTTTAAATTTTTATTTCTCAATGTTTTCTGAAAGAAAAACGTGCCAAAAAAGTACTTTGGCTGAGCTCCTCCCTCCCAGTGGCTGAGTGAATGTGCAGAGCCAGCACCTCTCCTGCCAGGCAGCAGCTCAGTGCCTCTCATATGAGCTCAGGGGATTCTTGGAAACTCTGTGTCCCCACAGCCAGGAAGCAGGCCATGCTGGGACATTGTGTAAATCTTCCTGTAACTCACTGAATGCTTCTTCAAGGTCCCAAACCAGGGGGGAGGAGCCTTCCCCAGCTGACTAAGCCTTCATTCATGTTCAGCTGAGAGGTAGGTGATCCTTCCTTAGCCCTCACAGATCCTCTGTTCCAGTGATGCTCCTCCAGCAGATCTCAGCTTGGGGAAAACATCTCCAGGGCTGACTGCTGCTTTCAGGATACACTGTGAAGCTCTGGTCAAACAGAAACACTCATCAATTGCCAAAAGTGACAAATTTCAACCAGGTTGGAGCCTTGTCTGCAGACCTGTTCCTATCCATACAATCTCCTGCCCTGTGCCTCTGCTGGGAGAGAAGCTCAGGAAGACAGAGTGCTCTTAGTGCCAGTGAAAGGTGTGAAGTACTGTGTATTTTTCACATAAGTCTGAAGACTGACCAATATTAAAATCAGAGCCCATCTGAGGAGGACAGTTCTCCAGCTCAGCTCCAAGGACAGCAGCACTGCTGACACAAAGCTGTGGCTCCTCCATCCGGCTCCTGTATGCTGATAAACAAAACCTCCTGCAAAATAAAGAGCTTCAAACACTTTGCTAGGGAAGCTTGGCTCTGTCCCTCATTAGTTCAGCTAACAAGGTGTATGTACCACATCTCCACAGAAAAGCAACAGGAAGACACAGCAGCAAGCAGTTCCAGTGGTCCCAACACGAATTTCCCCCAGAGGGTCACTGTTTTTCTCTTACAAATAACTGATGGGTCTCTGTCATTGGGACCCCAAAATCTTGCATCTTATCAGGCCCAATATGGTGTATATGAGGCTCATTTTGCAATATTCCTCTAACTCTTTTCAGAACCACTGAAGGAGCTTTTGGCAAACACATTTGGTGCACAAACTGGACAACTATTACTTTGTCTGCTACCCCACAGAGAAGCTTTCTTGGCCCAGTGGCTGATTTGGTGAAGGAGAGGTGGCACTGGTCCCAGAGGAGCTGGGGCCCAGAGGAGCCGGGGCTGGCCTCAGGCAATGGGGAACCACATGAAGCTTAGCTCTGCAGGCTTTGCTCTCCATCTGATGGAGGCTTTGAATCTCCTTGCAGCAACTGGAGTTTGCTCATAAAAGAGGGAACACACTCCCTCCCACCTTTGGTGTCCAGCTATAAAGCAGCTGCTGGGGGCTGCACTGTGAGGCCTCCTGGTATTTCTCACCCTTTGCACCAAAAAGAGATAGCAAAACACAAACATGTCTTTGGGTCCAAGAGGTACCACCTGTGGTTCAGAAGAGACCCAGGCTGGGCGTGATACAGCATGAAAGCAATCAGTGTGGCTTAAATCTGCCTAGCATGGGGCAGGTAACAGCCAGGGGCCTCATGATGGGCCCCCAGTTCTCTTTCATTTAGCAGAATAGAAATACTCTGTGTCAGGGCTAGAAACAAGGTGGTGAAAGGGAATGAGGGGTTCCCTTGCCAGATCAAATCATGAGTCACTTCTAGTATGCTTTGATGCTTGATCATTTTGCAGCTAGTATTGAAAAGAAGACAGTTGGCATCCAATGGGGGAAAGAACAAAAAACCCGAAACATTCAGGCTTCCACTGGCAACTTTTTGAGAGGCCTTGAGCATTTTCTTTTTGGCTTGTTCTAAACTTTATCTTTCCCAAGACAGGGCATGGCATTTGTAGGGGCCAGCTGCAAGGCCAGCCAGCTGTGGTGGCTGCACCTCTGTGGCCTCCTCAGAGGGAGCTAGGCAACAGAGTTCAGAAGCCACCCCTGTGCCAAAGAGCTCCCTGTCTGAGATGGGTACAATACTGTGCTGGATAACACAAGGACAAACAGAGACTTTATATTCAACAGAAGTGCTCTGTGGACCTTGCAACTTTTAAGTCTGCACTCTGCCTCCACAAAAAAAAAAAAATTAAAAAAAAAAATCTCCATGTATGCAGCTGGATACTTGGATGTACTTGGAATATTTGTCCAGCAGTAAGAGACTCCAGTGGCAAGTCTGTCACTTACAGGATAAATTAAAAATTTAAAAAGAAATCGGGGGGTGAAGTAGTTTTCTCTCTGGCCATGAGGTAGCACCATTGAGCTATTCACAGCTAAACCCAAAACGAACCTGCCTCAATTTTACAAGCAGCGTTTCTGCAGGCACAAGCTGCTTGTCATTTTATATTGATCATCTCAAGAGATTAGGTTTACCACTGTGCTATTTTAGTGATGAGTCAGGCCATGCCAACCTCTCTTGGCCATTTCCCCCCCGCTATGATCTTTCCAATTCCTTGTATGAAAACCAGCCTTTTATTGACCATGCTCATTTCATGCCCTTTACCAAGATGTCTCTGGGCCCCTGGTGAGTGCTGATGAATGCAGACTCTGCCAGGCTCTGAACAGACATGGACTACCCTTAGCCAGCCCCACCACACAGCTCCTCAGGGAGGAGCAGAGAGAGTGGGACAAGCTCAGACTGCAAACTGGAAAGTAGGAGTTCCAAAAATATTTACAGGTTTGAGTGGGGAACTGAATTTGAGCTCCTAATGGTGGTTTTTGTGTTAAGTACATGAAAAGATAGAAATAGACAAGGACTGTCAAATCTGTTCTTGGATACCTGTGTTTGATTATATTATCCACCTCTTGAAGACGTTGAAGAATTGGAGAAGAGTGCACTTTGCTGCCAGACATTGTCTGGAAAACATCAGATCATGGCCTACAGGACATCCACTTTCCTCCAAGGTGCTCTCTGTGTTGTTTTTGTGTACCTTTGCCAAGAAAATCCACTGGTCAGAACAGAGTGAAGAAATCCAGCTTGCAGAGATGCCTTGCTGTCCCCCTGCAAGCCCATTGCTGTGAACAACATACTTCCTCCAGTAAAAATTATCTCAGGGAAAAGAATAGAAAAAGAAAGATTGTCTTATGAAAAGCTATTTCCATCTGCAGTTGCACAGTTGATGGGACCCATTCAAAAGCAATTAAAGAAACACTACCCTTAGTGTTTCAAGGAGGCTGCATGAACATCAGATTAAACTCTTCAGCCTCAAAAGACATTTGTATCAGGAAAAGGGAATTATTCTTTCCAGAGGTTCTAGGGACACAGATTGTGCTGACATACAATGATATTTACTTCCCTGTGCAACACTGCCAGGGGCAATACAAGAATTGCTCAACATTTCCTGATGGTGTATCTGATACACAAACTTTTTTTTTTTTTTTTTTTTTTTTTTTTAGTGATTGATTTGGTTGCAGCAAGAGAAAGTATTGTGCTTTTGAGGAATACAGCAGGACTTTGCATGAGCATGGAAAGTTGCTGGCAGATGAACGCTGGTAACTTGGAAGAAAACATGTCAGCCCCATTGATGGAGGCAGGGTAGAGAGGGGAAAATGTTACAAGACAAACATGGAGTAAGTGGGAGATTTTACCCAGCCTACCCATTGTGCTGCAGCAAACTTTGTGCTTTATAAGATGGAAAATTATCTGTAGTTCCGACAAACACCACAGGGCTCCTGACGTGGAGGCAAGTCCTACAGGAAGGAAAGCTATGGTGACCTTGGAATATATTTTGGATGCCTCAGTCTGAGCTGGAGCAGCTGTGCTGCAGACAGCCCTGCACCATTGAGGACTGAGTGGCCACCCTCAGGGGTCAGCACTGCTCAGGCTCTTCAGCCCTCTGGCAGCCTGACCACATGAAAGTTTGCTGGGAGGTTTTGGAGGAAGGCAGATTTCTCATTTCTTTCATAATTCTGATAACTCAACAGACATGGTGTCTTCAGACCCCCCTCACTGAGGGGCCGGCTGACAGACAGAAAGCTCACACTTTAGTTTCTGCTAATCCTCTGAATATCTCAATGAAGAGCAGTCCTCTAGGTAAGACACTGCCACAGCTCCAGTGTGCTGTGCTGTTGATAGGTACCAAGCACAGACAGCGGTGGCAGTGGGCCAGCCTTTCTGAATGTGACAGGGACACCTCAACACCCCCCACCATGCAATTCTACTGCATCTGCCTCTTCTGAATTTAGATTAACAGTGGCAGCAACAGAGTCTGGCTATTTTCGCACCTCCTACCTCAGAAATTTACAGACTCAAGCTCACATTGTCCAGAGGGTTTGTAGGGCCAGTGGCTCTCAGCAAAAAATGGAGTAGGCAACAGAGAAGTTTGGAAACGGCTGTCCTGGGCTTAAAAGGACTTTGAGGCACTGGTTTTTTTTTGTTTTTTTTTTTTTAGATTAAGATGCCAGCTTTTAGTTTTGGTAGGATTTGAAAGGATCTAAGACTGCACAGGCCTTCCTCTCATCATGGAAATCTGAGCAGGAAGCTCAGCTCCTGTTTCAAGGGAATTGAATGATGAGCAGCTCACATGACTTACCTCGCCTGACTCCAGAGTTTATCAGAGGCCCTTGAAGTCATGTCTTCATGAAGCTCCAGAAGCTGCTCCTTGGGGTCGGGAGCTGTACAGGCAGTGACAGATCATTTCTGCCTCTCCACTACCACAGCAGAAACACATTGTGCTCAGGAGTGAGTGCTTGGGGTTGGCTCAGGGCTTAAACAGGGAAACACCACCAGCAGCCCTCAGGGATTCCCTGAGGTGGAATCTGTTGTATGCAGTGAAGAGGATACACATACAATCCTTTTGTGCCTCCAAAAGCCTTCAGTCCAGAGAATGGCTTAGGGGAGAGGAGACAGTGGGATGCTAGAGCTATTACTCAGGGTGGAGCATAATCCACCAAGGCCTCACAACTGAATCCAAATCTTGTTTTGTTTGCTGATAATTCAAAACCCTGAGGGTGAAGCTTTTAAAACCCATTTAACAAGAGAGAGTGTTTGTGACTTGGGCTGATATAAATGTTTCATATGCTCACTGTACCAAAAACGTCTCCCAGAGCAATTTTCAGATCTCTACTGAGTGAAATGGGGGAAGTCCTCTGTTAGTGAGTGCTAGCCTGCCAGACAGCCTAGCTATCATAAAGCAGTCTAAAGTATATCTGGATAATGAGTTTTTGGCTGTGTGGCTCTCACTGCACCAGGAAGAGGTGGTTTACCTAAACCATTATGCTGGATGTTTAAAGCAAAAATTTACCTAGAGCATGCAACACCTCTCTCACTCACCCATGAAGGCAGCATGCCCTGGAGGGCAGCAAAGGCAGGGATTTGACCTCCAGAAGGTTTCTCATAGCTGAATTTGCTCCCACCCTTTTCTTAATTTTCAGTTGCAAATCGTCGAGAGCTTCTCAGTGCTGGAAAATGTTTCTTCTAAGTTTTAGCCCACTGGTGCCCTCCCCAGCCTCGGAACACACACATGGTAACACACAGCTCTTATTAGTGAGAAATGGCCTCTTCACTTTTTGCCGAGTGTAAATCTTCCAGCGTCATCTCACCTGTGTCTGTTATAAGAGAAACAAAACAGATAGCAGGAGAAAGGAATAATGTATCTAACACTGGTTTCTTCTCTCACGGGCTTTTGCATTTGCTCCATTGTCACTTTGAGAAGAGCAGCCCGAGCACAAACCCACTTCACTGGTGCAAGATGAACTTAATTTTCTGCTTTGCCCCCAGCCCTTCCCACCAAAACTGTTGCTTTTTACTACAAAAGCAGTGACTGCAGTGAAAGAACAAGGTAAAATTTAGATGACAGAAAATGGCATGAGACAGACCAGCAGCAGGAATCTAAGCAGCAAATGGGGTGAGAGCAGATACTCACCTAAACATGAAGCCACAAATTGAAGGAAAAGGCGCATGGCTTCAGCATAGCCCTTTAGAAATAAGCATTAAAGATCACAGCCTCACCCAGCACCAACCACAGCACCATACAATGGGTGCAAGTCCTCTGTATAAGGTGACTTGAACATACGGAAAACCAGGCTGAAGCACTTTTTCTCTCTTTTAATTACCATCTGCTTCTCAGCTGGTCCATGTCAACCCTCACAGCCAAGAACGAGATACTCCAGCATCTGGAGACAGACGTCTCAGCTAACCAGTGCACAAAACATCCAGTCTCTGGCAAACGTAGCTGCAAGGAGCCTGTGCCATGAACACTCGGGTCCTGCCAGCCCTGCCTCATGTCTACCCAGAGGAAAGGCACAAAACGCTGGCATTTAGTGGTGTGGCAGAGGAGGAGCTGGCTGAGAAGTGCTCTACTCCCAGGTCCAAGTGTTGGCTGAAATCTCAGGCAAACATTTCTTAAGGGATATCTGCAGGTCACACGTCACGTGCCTTCCAGGGAAAAACACACAGTGCAAACAAAAGGAGATCAGCTGATCTGCACAGAACACTGGGGGAAAGCCACACAGCCAGCATGATTTATGCTTCCTCTTCCAGAATGTGCCCTGGAGAGGTGCTCTGTGGCCACATGTTACAGCCTCCCCAGTGCCAGCTGGGCACATCTCTTTGGCAAACTCCCTGGGCTCACACAGTCCTGCTGGGGATGGCTGCTAGCCTGTGGGGAGCAGGATCTGCTCCTTCCAGGAGAGCTGCCAGCAGCCATCCCCCATGCCATGGGAGGTCAGTGACAGCAGAAGGGGCTGTGGGAGGTCAGGTTTTGATTAAGGCGTGCCAGGGAAGAAGTCTGACTGTGTGATGCTAGGGAGGGGACATGAAAGAAAGCTGGTGGAGAAAATTTCTCCCCTGTCCAGCTGAGGTCCAGATCCCTCCCCAGTCCAGTTCTGAGCAGCTCCTGAAGACATGGGTGCCTGTTTAGCACTGCTCCTTCTCTCTCCTGCCCTGTCCAGCCTGGGAGGCAGCCCAGCTTCTCTGGTGCCTGGACATCAGAGCAGAAGCAGAGGTGATTTGCCAGCACCTCCCTACTAAGGACTACACACTGCTGATAACCCCAACCCATCCCTGTGAACAAAACAGTAAGGCACAAAGGATGCTTACTGTGTCTTAAGGATGTGCTTGAGAGTTGTTCTTGGTCAGATAGCTGAGGAGCTCTAAAGAAGTCTCACAAGATTCAGGATTCACAAGACTGATCAAATATAGTAGTATTCTTGTTTTGCTAGTGCTTGCAAAAACAATAGGATGATATACCCATTTCTAAATTTAGGAATACCAGCAGTATCCTTCACATTGTTTAGAATTTTTTTTTTTCAGAACGTGAATTCTTTGGGCCCGCTCTAATATGGATGTGATGGTTACTGTATTAATGCTATGAGGCCCTGTGGCCTTGGGTTTTTTTCCCAGCCATCCCAGAAATGACTACAGGGCCAGCTGTAGCTCTGTGATCCACACCACAGGAATCACTTGTGGCACTGGAGACTTAAATATACAGTCATTTTCCAGTGTGAGTTTAACAATAAGGATGTGCAGCTCACCCAGTCAAGTGCATTTCCCTCGGCACTTTGGAGAAGAGGACAGAACAGCAAATCAGGGGACCACAGACAATCTTAAGAATTAGATCAATATCCCACACATGCAATACAAGAATTACAAAGTAAACCGAAAGCAATAACCAGGAAATTCATTGCTGCTTTGGTGCTCTAGAACTAAGCGATACGACATGAGAATTGCCACTCTCCTTGTTTTGATCTGTTTGACAGTGCTGAAACAGGAGGGATTTACCTTTCTCATCCAGCTGCCTTCTGCCAAGCAGAAATATTGTTTTATCTGGCATCAAGCACACAGCTGAAAGCAGCATGGACTTGCCCTGCAAGGCTTGAACCAACCTACTCAGACTCTGTCCTGGCAGCTTCCTGGTGCATCAGGGCTGTGGGAGCAGCTTGGTACCTGACCAGGCGTGGTCCTGTCCCACCACAGGAGGCAAAGGAAAAGCAACCCAGTTTAAACCCTCAGAGCACGTTCTGACGAGTCAGCGGGAACCCACGGTGGGCTCACATCCTGCCTGGGTCCGTGTGCTGAGCCAGCAACACACGGAGCCAGTGCTGGTGTACCAGGAAAGTGCTCCTGAGCTTCTCCTGTTCGGGATCATTGCTGAACAGCACACCCTGAGCAGGGCCAAGGGGTTGTGGGATGGAGCCTGCAGGAGATCCTGCACCCCCATCTAGTGGCCTCAGCCGTCCCTGTGACACCAAAGGCAGGAGGGAAAACCCTCTGAGGACATCCAGGGCTTGCAAGAAAATCACCAGCTGCACAACGGGGGTGAGTAAAGAGTGACAATGCACATCACAGCAGCTGGGATACCCTCCTGTCACCCTGGGTGTGCTTCATCTCACCAGCTTCAGATGTGTGTACTATAAGAGATCATGCCAGGTTCTTCGCAGTCAACAGAATGGAACTGAAAATTTTTAGGGTTTGATAAATTTCATCCTAAAGTAGACATTCTGAAGTGTGTTGTGAATCATGCTTTAGAGAGGCCTCTCTCTTTCCTCTGACTATTGGAGGATGAGTAACTAATTGAAGTGTTAGCATCTACATGGTGATGTCTGCAATTAGAGAGACAGATCCTATTTTGTCTTATGATGTCTTATTGAATTAATTAAAATACAAATCATGTTTCTCATGGATGTCAACAAGGGATCAGAGATTGCCTGGTTAAGTAACACTCTAACAGTGCTGTCAGAGTTGTGTATGAACATATTCAGCAGAACATCATTCCCCATCCCCTGCAAAATGAAACTCACTTCTGGTTTATGCCATTTCAAAGCTCCTAATGTCTAGTTTTGAACACCCAGCCCCTGCCACACACAAATACTCAGATGAGTGAAATTTTATAGGCAAGGATGCTGGCATAGTTTTCTGTGGCATGGAAATAATTCTCTTTGCACCCCATTGCCTCCAAGCAGCACTGAGATTATCGTAAGGGAAGAATAAAACTTCCTAGAGAGGTCACCAGCTTTGTTCTTCCTCCACTCAGCATTGTATCACTGCCCAAGTGACCTCCTTGACTGACTGAACATAGTGGTGCTGTCTCAAAGACAAAGGGACTATCAGGAGCAGTCAAAAGACCTGATCTTTGTGGCAGGTGGGATGAGGGATGTCCTAGAGGTCCCTTCCACACTGAGTCTTCTGGTGATTAGTGATGACAGCCAGGACTAGGGCAATGGCGAACACAAGGCCTGAGACACCAGAAGGGGCAACAGGCTGGGCCTACACTTGGGACAAGAGGAAGGTGCTGGTAAGCAGGGTCTGTCTCCATCTATTTTGCCCAGGCACCAGACGAGGAGAAGAAATTGGGATAGTTTCGGAGGGGCAGGGCCAAGGAAGGAAGGAAGGCAAACAAAGTTGTGCCAACCTTGCCTGCAGAGCCTGGAGAGACTTCCAGCAGCACTGTCCTGCAGCACCCATGTGCATGGAG
The DNA here is from genome assembly GCA_013398115.1 of Falcunculus frontatus. NCBI lineage: Eukaryota > Metazoa > Chordata > Aves > Passeriformes > Falcunculus > Falcunculus frontatus. The sequence continues at coordinate 168,201 of VZRV01003108.1, read as the reverse complement.
AGCCAGGCAAGTGCCCCACTCTCTTCCTTGAGGGCTCCAGGCAGCTACAGGTGGTCCACGCACACATAGCTGCATGGTGGCTCAGTGTTTTCAGCTCTGAAGGAATACAACAGAGAACAACAGCTCTCCCTCACAGCAGGAATTGCTTAAGCAGGAGAAACACGCAGAGAAAATGAATTACGGGACAGCTTGATTAAGAGAGCATCATTCAGCTTCGGGAGCCTGGTGGGCAAAACCAGTTCTGATTTTTCTGCTTGAGGCTGCCCATGGCCTCCTGGCTCTTGCTTTACATTGACTGTGCCAGGTCCCACCATAAGAGCTGAGCAGGCCCTTAACACGCCTCTTCCAGCCCAGGAAGATGGGTCTTGCCTCATCATGAGGATTTTCATATATTTCTCTGTCACTTTACCATGACAAGTCCTTGCCTGGAATCCAGGAGACAAATGGGACTTTCCACGCTTCTTGCTTTCAGATAGTTATTTATTAGGTCTTATCAGAGAAACAGAGTCACAGATGTGACCCTGAACACTACAGAGAGAGTATGCGAGGGAGAAGCCAGCGGGAAAAGCCGAATTATCAAGATTACAATGTCTTTTAAAGGTAAATTATCCAATGAACACCTAAAATGAAAGATTTTTTACTTTTCTACCAATGCTCATTAAATAACTTTACCACATGAAGAGGAACTGCGGAATTTTTCATCCAATCCTCTGAATCCACCTTTGCCGCAGAATACGGAGTCGTAGAAGAAGAGAAAAAGGTCTAGATAACAACAACAATCCTCCATATTGGCATTTTTGTTACTTATCTATTTACTATTTTGACAAACCCAACATCTCTAAATTTTTCACCCTGTGACAGTCTTACATAATATTGTAACAGTTTATACTGGTGTACTTTCTAATTCTTCCCAGAGGGTAGGCAATTTTTTCCATGGACGAAGGTCAAATACAGTGCTGTCCAGGGGGGTAGAACCCTTCAAACCAGGCAGAGAAATATTCCCTGCACTCTGGACTCCGACATTTCTCCTCTCTCCTCTTAATGAGACTGATACTGTCTGCCCACACCTGCCAGTTCATTCAGCCTCTCTCCTGTAGTCGCAACCTCTAAATAAAGCAAAAGCATCAGCCATCTCTGATACCAAAATAGCTTGGGCACCAGCTACTCTTTGGTGAGACTCAATGCCAGGCCCTCTCAGAGGACTCTACAAACTACTCCCTATGAGGGCTTTTTGCTTAGTGTTCCCTCTTCCTGCATCTTGGACAGAAATTATACCAAGGTGACTTCTAAATGAAAGAGAGTGACAGTATTCAGACAAAGGTGATTCAGGCCCAGATCTCTAGTGGGAAAACCAACCTGCCTTTGAGCCTCTCACAGTCTTTACCAGGCAAACTCAAGGCAGAAAAAAAGGGCTGGTGGGGAGGGTGCCAGAGCAAGTGTCACACATTCTTCCTGGTGGCAAAGCTCTCTGGGTGGCTTATCCCCATCTCATCGGCTGTGGCTGATGCAAGTGTTTATGAGACTGCTGTAAATCTGGCTACGTAGACAGTCCAGGTTTTTCCAAAATCTCCTCCTAACAACTCCCAATTATTTCACTGATTCAGTTTCATCAGTGCCATTAATGGGATGCAGAACCACAGCCAGGGCAGGCAGCAGAATCTCTTTAAGGAGGCCTTACCACAAGAGGAGACACACCACAGAGTTGTTCTCACAACGCTGTGGCACAGCGGGAGGCAAAGCATTTGCATCTCCAGACACCACAGATGAGTCTGTCTATTTTTAAAGTTGCTTTTCTCAGCTGTGAGCCTCTCTAGTCATAGGTTGTCATGGCTGCCAAAAAGATAGCTTCTATAGAGAATGAGAAGTAGGAATTATAGCTGAGCTGAAATGCAGAAAAACTTGCCAAAGAAAGCAAAACACAAGGCATTTCAGGGTAGCCCTCCCTTTTTTTTGGTGCACTGTTTGTTTTCATCAAGTGTTTCTTTCTTCCCCTTTAATTCATAAAATTCACTTCTTGTATTCCCATCATCAGATTTCTCTACACAACTATGATGACTACAGTTTTAGTTTCCACACTCCGAGAAATACATGGCTACATTTATCTGAATGTATCTTTCTTATTCAATTAAATTTACAATTTCAAACCTTTGGTACATGATGGCAATCCTATGCACTGCTGTCATCTCTATCAAAACTCACTCATTTGCCTGTAAGAGTCCATATTTAGGTAGCACTTTTGTTATGGCCTCAAGTAAACAATAAAAAACGTACTTCCTTTTGACAGTTTTAGGACAGAACAGCGCAACTGTGACAGAGGCTAAAGATGATGAATTAATTTAGTAAAAGAAGTCAGACACCACACAGACCCTGCACTTGTAGAGAGAATTTGCTTTCAACACTGACCAGACCTATGTCATCTAGGGCATGCTTTTGGTTAAGATTCAGCATAGCAATGTTCTCAAACTAGTAAAAAGCCAATTTCCATTTTAACCATTTCAAAACTCCTTACATCTAGCCCAGGCTGCTGGTCAGCCTTTTGTTTAATCAAGACTTCCACGTTATTTTGCAGGCAAACCTAACACCAGGCAACTTTGTGGTTAACAGTAACAACGTTGCACAAAACCAGTAAACTTTTGATTTTAAACTTTCAGGTGAATCAGAGTGGCTCAAATGGAGAAGCAGAAGAAAAATAAGGATTAAAATGGAAAGGTGTGTGTGATTTGTTCACAAATTAGGAGGGCTGGTTTCTATCCTCAAGATTAATCTCCTAGGATCCTGTTTTATTTTAGGAATCCAGACCAACTGATTCATGATGACTCTTTCCAACCTTTTCTTACACTGATCAAATCCAGAATCTTATCCATACAGGAATATAGTGCTTGTCTTAAAACTTCCTCTGTTCGTCAGTACCCACTTGAGCTTTGAAATAATTTAGTTACTGTTTGATGACAGTAGCCCAAAAGCCAGAAGGAAATGGTGTCTTCAGTCAGCCCTGCTAGCCCCTGCAATGCACACACAGAAGGTGGCTCCTGGGAAGATTCTGTTCTTTCTCTCCAAGCACCACCCACTGTCAGTCCTTACACCATATTCCAACAGCACCCACTTCCTGGACCTAATAATGGGGGCTGGCAGGGTTCACACATTCTCCTGCTATCCAGGTGAGCTTCTCACACAGACCTTCAAAAAAGTTGAAACTGCACAGAGTACTGAGGAAAGAGGATGGGAAACACATCAAAGTTCAGGTGCCTCAGACAGCCGTGTCACACAGCCAGCTGCCTTAGGTATCTGGGTCCTGTCACCACATCAGTCCTGTCCTAGCACATTGCTTCAGCAAGGGAGAAAAAAGGCACAGAGAACTTCTTTGTCAGTAGGAGTCCCAGGAGAGAACAGCCCAGCTTCTAATTATTTTTTTCAGTCAAAAATAATTCTGTTGCTTTTCACCCTGGGACAGAGCAGAGAAGGAAAGAAAACTGACCTGACGTGCTTACTTAGGTGTATACTTTTTTTTTTTTCTATTTTCTTCATCACAGACACAAGGGATGCTGTCCCCAAGTTTCCCAATCAAGCTATTTCTCTCATGGGCAGGATTTCTGAGTGTTTCTGAAGATAGCATCAGAAACATATGCTATAGGACAGACAGGAGATAGAGGCTAAGCAAGTACTGGAGGCCCAGTTTTAACACAACCCCCTCACCAAACATGCAAAGTTATGCTCCAAAAAGCAGCTTTCAGAGATTTCCTATTGACTTAAGCTAAGACATGTTAGCAGGAGAAGAAAGTTATCATAATACACCGGTTGAGACTGAGTGAAAAAGAGACAGGGGTGGAAATGGTGTTACAGTAATTTTTCATTTAACTCTGCTCATTTCTTAAAAATCTTGTGTCAGTTTCCTATCTCATTTTATGTAAAATTTTGTTTTCAAAACAAGGTTTACAGTTCCTCAGCAAAAACCCACATTTACACAATTGTGGTCAAGTTCACCTTCACCAGGACACTGGTGATGTGTCTTCCATCATCACTCTGGTTTTTGTTCCTGGATGTGGTTTATCTGTTAAACCACAGCTGTCACTCAGCTCAAGGCGCCTGCAGCAGCTCGTCCCCAGAAGCTTCTCGGAAACACACGCCTGGGTTGTGGTGGGAGACACCTGCTGCAGCAGCAGGAGTTACCTTCAACACAAGCTGAATGAACACACCCTGAATGCTGGTCAACAGCTTACCATCCCAGAGGGGCTGTTGCCCAGCCTCCCTGGAAACACTCCCCAAGAGAGTCAATGAGTGCAGCTTGTCACACAACACCTCAGAGCCAGAGCTCCGTGCACAGGATTATCCAGAGAGGACTGGTAAGCTCCAGGAGACTAATTTGCACAGACCTCAGCATGTCCAAGGTTTTGTCACAGAACAGGTCCTAATTGGAAGGGTGGTGGTTCTATAGGTCTGTGAGCCAATCAATAGACATGCAGGGTGGTGTGGGCTCAGCTCGTTCCTCCTGTCCTTTCAACACTGCCTCAGCTCAGTTACTGTGCAGTAACACAAGGAACCAGTGCAAGATGCTGACCTAGCTGAGCAACCTTTCTTTGCTAAGGTAGTTTATGGCTGGCTCAGATGCCCAGTCTGGTTCACCGCAGAGTCCCATGGGTGCAATGCTGAAAAGAAAAGGGGTGGGCAGGGATGGGAGGAGCGAGGATGGGACTTGGTAGTTTACACTCACAAGGATCCCCCATCCATGGTCCCACTCTGAACAGCAGATGCTGTGCCAAGAGGCATGCTGGTGGCCACTGTGAATTTAAAAAGACTTCAAACTTGGACTCAGTTTTCAGAAATAAACCATTTCTTTTAATTGGCAAGTAGAACACACATTACAGGTCATTAGTATTTTATAAACAATATTAAGTTACAAATACTTGTTAAAAATTGCAGTTCATGGCAGCTAAAAGCTTGGAGTCCAAAATGCATCTTTGTAATGCTTCATTACTTCCCTTTCCCCAGTCTGCTGGGTGAAGATGAATAAAAGATCATTTATCATCTACTAGAAGGTGGTCTACTATATATTTGAACAAAACCAAAACTTAATTCCTAAGAACATCACTAACAAACAGAGGCATTCAAAGTACTTCAGCCATCTAAAATCATGTCAGATGCAATGAGGACACAGTTAAGAATTATTCTTTAACACTTGAAGCAAAGACACAGACATCTTCACATTAAACTGATCAATGCTTTCTGATCCAACTCAGCTTAAAACCTGAACTAGCTTCTACCCCACAGAGGCCTAAAGTCCATCATGCAGGCTTCCAAGCCATCAAAGCTAGATGTTTGCATATCAGACCCTTACAAAGAGAAAAATTACGGTGTACAACTAAACAGCATACATAAATATGCATTTAATATTTAGAAGACCTTTATTCCTCTCCTTTTGTTGGTATTAGTGAGATACACAGCTCATTCCCATTTTTACTATACTCATAAAATTAACAAGTTATCATTATGCATGTTAATATACTAAATATTGTTTAACAAGTCTCTTTTAAAAAGTATTTAAAAACATTTTTGGAAAAGTAGAAATCTATTTTCCAGAAAAGCAAGTGGTACTAGGATAGCATGGACTCCAGTGCATAAACATCCTTTCAGAGAAAATCCATCTTGACGGCTTTTGTGCCCGGGAAACAGCATGTCTCAGCTGCCAGATTCATATTCTATTTGTCCTTCCCACTGTGGTGATAAAAGGTCATCAAAATCAGCTTACCTCGCCTTTCAGTTGGCAGACTTTCAAAGATTAGCATTCACTGGACTGTGTAAGAGAGACAAGTAGCTTTGACATGAGTTCATTTCTCTCTTACTCATATTTATGAGAGTCTGCTGAGATTATACTGCTGAGATTGCATCTTCAAATCCAAAGTCTGCTGAATGTGCCTGGAGAAATGACTTCGTATCTCAAAAATATCAAGAGTACCATTCAGATTTGAATTTCTATTAAAAACTGTGCACAGTTAGCAAAAATTATGCTGCTGTAAAAACAAAAGGCCTCCTCCTTGGCCTGCTCAGGATACAAGCTACAACGTAGATGATTACACCAGAGGGATTTTTCTCTGCTTCTTTTCTAAATGCAGGCATTAAAAGTAAAGTGTTACTAAGCTTTTCCTAAGAGAGCACGCAGGGGTTGTGGCATAATATACATTAATCAGGAACAAAAAACAGTAACAAACAACCATTCTAGAAAATGCTGCATATTAGCAGCATGCTTGGTTTCCAAAACATAAGGAATTGCATGGGAGTTGTCAAGATGAAGTCCACACACCTCGATCATTGAACTGATCACTAGATTCCAAGAAACCAAAGCAAATTTAAAAATACACATGACAACTGCCTAGAAGGCAGGGTTTTATCATCTGTCAATAACCAGATGAATAAAGTGCATAGCAACTATTACAACAGTTTCTTGAAAAGAGAATACGTTTACCAAGTCTCAAAGTTTGTAAGCTTGACACTTATCCATACATTTTGCTACATGTGTGGCTTCCCTTTTGTTTTGCTATTTAGTATCACTGATCAACCCTTCAGCACTGTCCTGTGATTTCCTTTGCACTTCATATGGAATGTGCTGAGATCTCTGACTGTTGCCTGATGTACGTCTGGAAGCTCTTGTCACCAATGGGATGTTCTCTAAAAGAGAAGAAAAAAATCAGGATTATACATAGAGCTTTCTGTCAGGACATAAAAGTGTCAGAACAGAAAGTGGAACACACAGGAGCTTTCTCCCTGAATTTGATTTTCAAAGTTGTAATTGTAATTTACAATTATTACTGCATTGTACTTGAGCTAGAAGAACTGACTGAATTGATCCTTTTTTGTCAGCCATATGCAGAATGCTTTATTTATGTGTACACAAACGACAGTCATGTGGCTGCGTCAGCCACTCTTTCCATTTTTAAACCAACACTCCAAGATAAGCTGGTAAACACACCGTAGTATCTTCTGCTATTAACTGCTCAGCTCACCAGCATGGGCTCAAAATGTAAAACCAACAATATAACAAACCCACATTTAGATTTTATGAATGAAACTGCATTAAAAACAAGCATTAAAAAATTCCTTAATTCCTTAAAAAATTCCTTATCATATCATGATATCAACCCTAAGTCACAGTGCTACTCTTTATGTATTTGCAGAATCTTTTTTGGACAAAATATGGCGAAAGCCAGAGCATAAGCAAGGGAAATACCATTTTCCAGGACTGTTCCTCTGTCTGTACAACCCATTGTACTTACTGGCTTCCATACTTTGTCTTCTTAAATTTATCCCTCTTATACTGAGCATGCTCCTGCTCTAAAGTTCCAACACCTTCAATAATCAGCCTTAGTGTTTTATATGTCTCCTTAGGGTCATCAATGATGAATGTAGAATACTCTTCCTCTTCAGGTCCATCATACACAGATTTGCTCCCACAGGCCTCTGGAGAAAAAAAACAAAGTACAGGAATAGATATCAGGCAGGAGGAAAAAGCAAGACAAGCAGACTAAAAATATTCAGTCTGGGGTTCATACAGTTTCTTGGTTTGCTTCTGTATGACCACCACAGAACTGTGGCTGACATCAACAGCAGAAGCTCCCTTTCCTTTTGCTGGGCTGGTGGGAGGCACAGAGGCTGTCCCATGCCTGTTCCCTCCTCCTCATCTCGTGCAAAGGCCAGCAAGCCTGGCAGCTGCTCCTGGCTTGGTGGGAAGCTGTCCTTTGCTGCACAGGCAATGCTTTAATCTCAAATGCCACTATCTGCACCCCATGCACACATTTTGGAAACTCTCACACACGCCTGCCTCTGCCACTGTGCTGCAGGGTTGGCCTGCATAAAGTCAAGTATTCACTTGGTGGTACAGGTTCCAACCCCAGGCAGCAAGTACAGGCTGAATTAAAAAACATTACAGGCTGAAGTAGCCATGTTTTACCACATTACCCTTAAAGGATTCATACAATAAGCATAAGCAGAGTATGCCATGACTACTGTCTGGCTGCCTGCTTTATGACGTATCCAAAGGGGCAAGTTATACTTCTATACCTTCTGATCTTACCAGGGAGCCTTCCTGACTAAGAGATCTGGACGCTGACTACACATGAACATCCACAACATATTTCCCATGTGATCTACTCCTGCACTGTAGTGGAGCATATTAGAAGGGGAAAGAAGGGGAAAGAGTATTTTACTTTGTCTCTCCTTCTAGCTTTACTGCTGTCCCAGTCTCAGCTTTCAAATTCCCTTCTCGTTGCTGCACTGTCTGTGCCAGACCCGCGTCCTTTTCCCCAACACCGAAACTCGATGCTGGCTCTGGCAGCGAGGATTTGGAACAGGGGAAAGTTGGGCACCAGTTCAGACACCTCGGAAGTGGTGAGGATCTTGAGTTTGCAATTGCACAGCAGCCAGGAACAGATTAAAGTGCTTTCCAGTCTGTGTGTTTGACACCACTGGCTTATCTCATATTATAAAATAAAGTCCTATTTAAAGATCAGTGCCACAGTGAAGGCTTCCCCGCCACTCCTTGTGCTAAACTGGGATTTCAAGTCTGGCACTGTGTACACCGGATACTTCTCTTGGCAGGCCTACTAGTACCAACTTCCTCTGCTGTCTCTTCTTTCTCTTATCCTTTCCATCACATCTCTGCTTCCCTCAGCTCCTGAAGGCTTCCCAGCCAAAACTCCACTTTTCAGCATTTCAAAGGCATCCACAGGTCATCCTTGATGGGTAATTCTGAAAGAGCCTTCCCTAAGAAACCATTTGTATCCAGCCTGTTCTTAGGATCTGAATCAGGGAATGTGCACATGACTTCTGGTAACACAAAACCATATTCCACTGAAACCTCAACTTTTCTTGGTGCTTCTTGTCAGGATCAGTAAAACTCTGGGTCAGTGCTGACTCTGATTTGTCAGTTTAGGCATCCAAGCAATGCTCTGTGCCTATGCTATTTTAGGATGATGTGGTTAAGACCATATTTCAAACAACTGTTATTACACAAAGAACTTTTTACAGACCATGAGACTGCACCAAAAATAATATACACAACTGCCTCAAGACAGCAGAAGGGGAAACAAGTGAAATAAAGGCCACTGTGTTCTGGGATGTGATTTGCAAGGCTGGTCGAGCAAGAATATCCAACTTTCCACAGGTATTTTTGCCTTGGCAAGTGAATTGGAGATGCAATGATCTTTAATCCTCACCTTGCATTTTCTCCAATTTTGGCATATACAAGTTGAAAAGAGAGTAGATGCGCTCAGTTTCTCTATCTCCATCTATATCCAGTTGTATATTTGCTGGTAGGCCTCTGTAAGTAATCAGGAAGAGAGGTAAAAGTTATATCCTTAACAGTGTATTATGGCACATAAAACACTTACCAAGGAAAACAAAGTAAAAGTGAGTTCTCATGAAAGCCAACAAATTGTGTGTAACAGAGCTCAAAACTGTCCATTTTTTCCCAAAGGAAGAAGACAAGTTCAAATTTCTTTATGCCTCTATTTATCCAGCATACTTTCACTGACTTGAAAGAGAAGACTCTATCAGTACATCCAGACATTTTTGTGAATTAGTCTGCTACAACCAGATGGAGGAGCCAAAGCACTGAACTTCCAACCACACAGGTCTTATATTCTAACCACCACTACAGTCTTTTTACTTCTCTCAGTTTAGATGAAAATTGCTTGCTACAAACCAGACAGTACATCTTCGTTTAAGAGAGAGCATGAGTAGCCCCCTGAAAAGATCAGTTTACAATTAAATCTACCAGCAGATGAGTGCTTCAGGAATTTGCAAACAGGATATTGAAGGGATTTCTGACATTTTTATTAATGACAGATGATCAAAACCAAAGTATTTTATCCCACAGTCAACTCTTATCATTTTAAACTCTAAAAAGTCGACATTTTGATCAAGACATGCAGAATCAGGAATACCAAGAGATGGCCTTTGAACACCTGTACACCTGGCAAATCTTGGTTAACTGTGCACCTGCAAGTCCCATTGCAGAGACACACAAACCCATGGCAGTACCTACACCGATGGCATGTTGAAACCCTTACCCTGTGCAGGGTGTGCAGCCAGGGGTATTATCTGCAGTAGCTTTACAGCAAAGCCAGTGGCCATTAAGATAGGCCGAGGGATGGTAGACTGTGAGGCGCTTCTTGTTGCACTGGCTAACTTTGGTGAGGATATCAATCCAGTCCTTGGCCTCCACACAATTATTTGCTTGGATATACAGGACTCTCCTTTCAGGCTGGATCACCTGGAACATCTGCAAATAAATCACAGAATAAAGCACCAGAATGAGTCAATGAACCTAAGACTGGACTTGGAGCGAAGATTTATTGCAGGAAAAACACGGCATACTAAAAGAAGGACCAACACAAAACCAAGCAGCAAGTGTGCCCTTAAAAAAACAAGACCTTTCACCTGGTACAAAGCAGTAAGATACCATTCCTGTAGGAGATGATTTACAAATAGCTAATATCAACTTGCTGCTTGGGTCTCAACAAGATTTGTTGTCAGCCTCGGGGAAGCAATTTTAGTAATGCTGCAGCTCCAAGTTTTGGAAGGCTGACAGAGGAACCCAGTGCTGGCGTGAAAGGAAATGCTCGTCAGCAGGAGGCAGAAAAGAGAAAAACCAGAGTTTGGATCCAGCCTTAATGACATCTTTGCTTTAATGCTGTCATTTCTCTAGTCCTTTTAACACCTGTTTCAGCATGACTCTTACCTTTCAGTAACTTCCATGCTTCTGCATTCAACTACGGCTACTATTAGATAATCACAGACATACTGTTTCTCTTTGATTGACATCAGGTGGTTTAAATAATTACACATTAATTCTGCATCATGGCTTGGCCATTGAAAATCTAAACTAAAGCTCTCCTGCCTGTTCAAAACAGCTTGTAACTTAAAAGGGTATTTAATTTTCCTCCTCTTGAAGAAGGAAATTTTTGATGCACAGCCTTATTGCTTGATTACACTGATCATGCACTGAAGATTACTAAGCTCAAGTTAGTGATCCTAGCCACAAATTTTGGAAAGGCAAATTTCCTTCATTTCCCCTAGCTTCTGCAAATACTTAATTTTAGTGCATTTTCTTCTCTTTCAGGTATGCCTAAATTATCTTTCTCTCCTCTCCTTCTTCATCTGATTATTTGAATAATTAGACATTACATTGCCCATATCATATGGAATACAATTTTCCAAACAGCTGGTTTCACTACGCTGTTTAAAAAAAAAAAAAACAGAGAGGTGCAAACATACACACACACAAAAAAAAGACCAACCAAAAACATACAAACAAACCAATCAATAACAACAAAGCAGACCCAACAAAATTAAAGTTTGCCTTTGTTTGTTACACAGACCTGAAATATTGGCTTGAATTCTGCACCTAGCTGATTGGGAGAATGTTGCAGACTGGTACCAAGCATAATCCTTTCTTCCTTTGTGACACTTTTAGATGTACATTATTCCAAATAGCAAAGGGTAAACTCAAACAACCATTTCCCCGGATCTAGTATCCCTACTGGTATCAGACAACAATCAGAAAGGCACAATACACAACTGCAGTGTAGGAGCTGCTTGGTATGATCAGTCCAACAGTGCCAACTACACACCAAAGAGTCCTAATAAAACTCTTCAGGGCATAACTGTCAATTTGAGTCTGGGAAACAGGGAAGGAAGGAAGAAAAAGGAAGGCAGGAGTGTGTAGTTCAACCCTCTATTAATACAGAACTTACAGGGAAAATAATTTTAATGTCCTGCTGGAGTAAATGGAGCCTCCTGCATTGCAACAAAGGAACAGATTTAAGGAGTATGGCTTTGTGTAAGAAGATACCAACCGAAGTGATCCAACATATGGCAACGGTTACTGAGGAGCCCACAACTAAGCCAAGAATTTCAAGTGGCTGCAAGACCTTTACACTACCAAAACCAGTTGCCTCTCAAACAACACAGAAGACCCAAAAAGTATTTAAAGCCACCTTCACATTCCCCAAACCGTGCTTAAGAATGAGGAAGGCTATTGGCCTTACTGCCAGACAGGCAGATGTATCATGAGTGAGAAAGACACGCTTGGTGCAATTCAGAGCACAGATACACAGAGAGTATTTATACAAAATGTGAATTTTTATCACATTTAGCACCCATGAGGGAATATCCATTGCAAATACATCTGCTGTGGTGTTCTGAGAATTCTGATCTTGCTGCAGTAATCTATTTATATATGGCAAGAAAAATAGGAATATATTAGCACAGGAAGGTGGTAACAGTATTTTCTACTGTTTATGGAAGACTGAATCTTACTTTCTCGAATGGATGTAGTAACCTTGATTTTCCAGGTTATACTGAATTTAAGCAACCAAAATAGCACAGTGTTTTTGATGTTAACAATAAAGGTATATTTTTCCTACAATGAATCTTCACAATACAGACATATTTTGGATGCTCAGTCTAGCGCCGCAGACTCAGCACAAGTTACAGAATTATAGCTCAGCTCCTTTCCACAGACAGTGAGTTTTATCTCAACTGGCTGCTTTCAGTTCAATCAAGTTAGTTTGCAGAGTGCAGTTGGCAACAGTTAATCAAATGTTACAACTGCCTTCCAATAGCTTAAATTATTTTGCAGCTTGGTTGGTTTTTGCCTATGTAGTAGAGTTATAAACACCAGAGTAAACTACAGTGCAACTGAGATGTGTCCTAGAAGCAGATGGAACTGAAACTTACTCCATGTTTTAGCACAGAGAGAGAGAGATGCTACCAAAATAATACCTGAAACTGGGAAATACTGAGGAGTCTAGAATTGTATTTCACTTATAACAAAGAGCTGTTTGAGGAACCCAGCGTCTAGGGCAGGTTTGAGCACTGCCCTGCATGGGGCTCAAAAGCAGTGTAGATGGCAGGAAAGACTTAAAGGCAGAAAAAGATAAGTCACAACTATTTATGTGTAAAAATAAGTCTGTAGTAGATGCATGTTAAGAACTGGGAAAAAAATTGAGCTTTTTAAAAAAATTTTAAATACAATTTTTTAAGGACTGGACTCAGCTTTACAGGCAGAGGTGTATGAAAAAGATTCCCAACATCACCCAAACTGATCAAGTCTGTTCTTACACAACACAGTAGTTGGCAGTAGGGTTCCATGCATGAGAAATATAGCTGTATTTTATTCCCTAATGTGACAATCAAAATGGTAAACCACACTAGCATAGCACAGATGTTGTTTTGGTACATAACCTAACCCAAATTAAAAATAAATCTACAAATACATACATATATATGTACTTTCATTAACCAATAAAGAAACATAATATCGAATAAAGAAGTTATGATCCTTCACAATCATAAGCAGCGAGTTCCTTCCCACCAGAGGCCTGACAGAAAGGGCAGGGACTCGATCATCTTACCTGTGTGTGACCTTATAGAGCTGACAGCTGATCAGCAGCACTCAGTACTGAGCGTGCTGCAGATCACGAAATCCAAAGACTGCTGACTGGGCTGTTAAGAATCTGAATGGGCTGTACTTTTGGAAACTCCTGCTACTATATACAGAACAAGCAGCTGTGGTTGTACATCTTTCAATTGAAATCCAATCCAGGTTACAAAAGGGAAAAAGGCGATTAGGCTGGTGGATGTGGAGCACCCTAACAAATACATTAATGAAGATGACCTACTTACATTTTTCATTTTAAAGGATTCCTCCTCTAGTCTTTCCACTGCCAGAATGTTTTCAATTGGAATGCTACACAGAGGGTGATCACCTGCAGAACACATAGACACACAGATAATGAGCCGCTTACTCACAACTCATCTTCACCTTTTGCCCTTTTTCTAAAGGCCGATTCAGTTTCTTTGAAGATCATTTTGACTGCATAAGAAAAGAGGGAAAATCTTTCACTCAGCAGGGATTTGCTAGCATGGTCCTTAAGTATTATCTTAAGTACATTTCTGTTTTCATCTGCACTACCTTACGTTAGCAAACCTCTTAGAAACTGATTACTGCAGCAGGACACAGTATATTTACTGTGAAGGTGACAATGCAATAAATCATTCCTGTCAGCTGAACTGAACTAGTGGTGATGCAAGACCTCAAAGTTGAGTGTGAAATAATGACTGGCATGATCTGAACATAGTTCCTTATCTTTCTTACTCTGTATGTACTTACATGATGGAAGGAAGTGGTATTTGTTGTGTACTATTGAACAGACAGGAACAATTTGCAAAAAGCAAAATCCTTGCTATCAGGCAACATTAAGTGAGCACATTCTGAAAGTTCAAAGATTGCAGGCGAATCCCTGTCTACTGCATCCAGTTGTGCCAATGCTACAGAATTTATGAGCACATGCTGAGAATGCATCTGAGAGCGTTAAATACAAACCCAAATCCCAGCTTAAGGTTTTTAAGTTTTGTTTCCTAGGACAATCTAGGTAACTGTGAAACCTACAGATAATGTTAATAACTGATATCAGACAAATATTATCAAATACTTTGCTAACTTACAGGGTACTGTGCTATCTGAGAAGCTTCTCTAACTGTCAATACAGGCACTAAAAAAAGAGCAAGAACATACAGGCTGACAGACATGCCTGCACTGTGTCTTCTATAGTTACAGATCTAGATCTCAGTCTTCCACTCCTACACAATCCTTATGGTTAATCTTCGCTTTAACGTATCAAAACAAGATTGGCAAACCTTTGTTACCTTTGCTTTTCTGATATGTAAACTCATGGTTTGTCAGGCGAAACCATCTCTTCTTGAAGTTTTTCATACCAAATCGTTTTCTTCCTTGTGCTCTCTTGATCATGAACCTAGTAAACAGGGCACCAATTGTTACAATATGGCAGATTTTAAAGATACATGCTTATGTATATGGATTTATATGTGTATATATATATATGCATACAGATATATATCATCACTCTTGCAAAGCTTTAGGAGGGGACACAGAGTGTTTTCTAATTATTGAGGCCTTTTCTTGGCAAGGAAAAGAGTCACAGTTGGATAGGTTTAGTGCATCTATTAGTTAGGTCTGTCTTTTTTCCAGATCTAGATGAGGGGCAAGATATGTAACTTGACTTGTAGTTAGTTAACTGAGCTGCAGTTTGTGCCCTTTCTGCAGTTACAAATACAGCTAAATGGTTTCCTAGTACAGCAGAAAAAAGGCAGAACATGATTAGTACAGCTCTGGTAAGCCTGACCTGTTGACTCTACAAGCTTTATTTTCTTTCTTTTAAAGCTGTGAGAAAGCTCAAAAGGTTTAGACTATGTTTAATAATTCAAAAGGCAGGTGTAAAGCCTCTGGAGCACAGCTACTGTACCCTTACATGCTTTAATCACTCTCAAGCTCTAGAAACAAAATCAGGATGTTCCACAGCCTCATCTGCAATTGCACATAGATACTGCAGTTGGAAATGCAATTTCAGTAACACACAAAGTGATCTCATGGTTGGAAGGTAGAGCACCCCCACCCCTTTTTTAGCAGATTAGGGGTGTTCATTTAGTGAGTTGTCAGTTTCAATTAATTTCAAACTTGAATGAGTTTGCTGTGAAATTAGTTTACTGAGAAACTGTGATGCATCTACCACTTTCCTAACCACTAAATCAATCCAAAAGCTTCAATGTGACTTTGGTGACTTCATACTGCTCAGCATCAATTTTGTTGGATAAAAATGTGTGTGCATATGCAGCAGAGAGTTGGTAACAGCTACTCTACACATTACATTAACTATTGTGCCAAATACAGAACTGTATAATGGAGTGGGTAAAAACTACTTACTACAGAGTAGTTTTTATCAAGTAGGAAGGCACTATACTGCACAAAGAGCACACAGAGAGAACAGCAGAGCTAAAACTATTAGAACAGCTAATACTGTTTCTTGCTTCTGGTACCTTCAGTCATAAATAACTACAATACATCTGACCAAACCACAGGTCTGTTTAAAGCTCAAACTGAAACCCAAATTCCTTCAGACTTTAATTGTTTTGTAACCAGCTAGGCTGATGCTTGCTGCTCATTCCAAGTTGTGTGGGCAAAAGCTGACAAAGACTGTCTACAGCAACAGATGTTTTTTTTTTTTTTTTGACTGGTTATAGTTACACATCTCTCATTCTTAAAATGGTCAAGACAGTTACTGCCTTCGTCCTTATTCTTGGAATACTAGAGAAATATTTAATAAAATCATGTGATTCAGGTCATCACCAGGCTTATTGGCAGTAGCCCTCATAATTCCAGGTTAAGGCAAATTTCAAAGGAAGAACTGATATCCTTGGGCAGAACAATGTGCTCTTCAAGTCAGTTTCTAGTCCTTCTCATGCCAACACGTAAAGGTGACTTAAAATTGCAAACTCCTACAGAGCCTCCCCTCTTTGAAAAATGAAAACTCCATATGGCAGAGCTATGAGCACATTTCTAATTAAATTCTTCATAGCTGACACAGCCAAGAGAAAAATGTGCTTTTATTTCCCAGAGATAGGTGACAAGCGTTCGAAGTCACAGAAGTTATAAGGTCAACTTCTTTGTTTCTAGCAATTGTAAAATTTATGAGAACTCAGAGCAAACAGAAGCAAAGAGGGAGAAAAAGTCCAAGATTAAACCTATTTCAGTACAAAGTGGTTGGAGACACTGTTTCTTCTCATGCTTATGGGTAGACCTGAGTCTGGATCTGCCTTAGCCTTGCTTGGAAGCATCAACATGCCCTTTTCACTAACAAAAAAAACCAGTTCTCCTTTTCATTCTCTTCCTTTTGGAAAGAACCAGGCAGGCAGCTGTTAAGCAGTGATGGCATGATTGATGTCAGCAAACCCAAGTACCAATGACTAATCTCTCCATTCAAAAGTACATATGCTATAGCTTTCCATTTGATACTCTTAATAGAGGCAAAAATAGATGAAAAAAACAAAAGCAAGCAAAAATATTGCAATGGCAAATAGAAACACCACTAAACAGCCATTCAGTCTGGAGAAGAATCAAATCAAAGGCTGTAAAAAGTCCCACGACAAAACACGGCAATAATGCAAAATGTCAGAAAAAAAAAGACTGCTGAAAGCCACTTCTTAACCTTGAGAATAATTTACATGAATACTACTTAAGAAGTGCCTAGAAAATGTATGGTCTCTTCATCACTTCCAGTAAGTTAATCAGGATCCATACAGTGCTTCTTGGTGCCCCGCATACAGATAAAAATCCTTTATTCTCTATTTACAGCAGGTTTTTGTTTTAAGGGGAATAAAAAAAAAAAAAAGAGGTCAACATCAAGAAATGGGTAGCTAAATGTTCTCTGCTGGGTTTACACAGGCATTTCAGGATGGTTAAACAGAGTACTTCCTCCCCAAAGTTAAGTCAGACAAATCTACTGCTGCAAAGGACATGCTGTCAGCCAGTAGCTACAGCAAAGCAGCAACTGCCTCTACCATCTTACCTGCATGAACTATTACCATCAACTTTCTTTACTGTTAGTTTAAGAGTCCTTACAACAGCAGCCACAGGCCGAGCAAGAAAAGACAGAAAAAAATCAGACAGGAGCAAAAGAAAGAGGCAGAAAAAATGTTTTACAGTTAGAGGGCAAATGTTACAAACTATAAATTTATTTTGAAAACCAAAAGAATGATAAATGTACAGAATTAAAATAGACAAAATTGCTTCTAAGGACAGAGGTTTATCAGAGAAGTGAACTGTCAAGGTTAAATAGAAGGGGTAGTCATGTTTTCACTGAAAATGTAGTTCTTGCATTACTTAAAGCAACCATGAAAGCTTACTTTCAAACAGTATTTGAGCTTACTGAGCTCTGACAAAACTTTGGATTTTTTTTTTACTTTCTTCCTCCCAGCTCAAAAAAGCTGTTTCTACAGTGCACTTAGATGATCTTAACAACTCAGTTTTGTAACAAAAAATGTCAGCAATTGGTATCTGAAACTAACAGAGCATATGGAACATGCTTCCCAAAAAAGGAAAGGTACTAAAACTACAAACTGTTCCAAGTGCATGCCAAATTTTCCTCAAAATGGTCATGATAATAGCTAGCATATGAATCTTACAGGGCAGCAAAACCAAATTCCATTTGCAGGCTTTGCCCTCCTTAACTTATTCAGTATCTGTCTTCACAGTCTTCACTGTCTTCACAGTGGAAGTTTACAGCTTTTATTCACTGGAGTTCAGGAAGAAGACCCCAACTTGATTTTAGTACAATGCTGATTTAAGTTTATCTTGCCTTAGCTGAGCTAATTAAGTTCTACAGGCCTCTCTTTCCTCCACTTATTTCTAAACACATTTATATTAAGATGTTTAAATCAAATGAAAATATGTTCAAATCGGCTATAGCAACCAGAGAGAGCAGAAATCACACCACAAGAATTTTCCTACATTCTTCTCTGAATGCATGAATGGAATAGGGGTGGCAGAACAAGAGATGGCTGCCTTAGAATGGCAGTAAGCACACGAGTAGAGGGTTTTGTTGCACGTGCATACTTACCCTTCCTTAAGCAATATAGGCTGCTCTATGCTCTTGTGATCTCTTCTTCCTGAAGATGAAATTAGATCTAGAAACTAAAAGGTGAACAAAAAGCAGATGTAAAAATGACAGGATCACACTACCCAAATTAAAATCTTTCAACATTTGCACAGCACAGAGCTACAAGAGAGTATTTGTTAAAGTAGTTAAACAGAAGGTAATGGCAGAAGCCTGAGGAATTTCGGAGGTTTCCTGGGTTGTAACTTAAAAATAGCACAAGAGCTCTTAAGCAGTAGAACTGCAGATGCCCAATACTTCTCGTGCTTCTCCTTTGTTATATGGATCTTTCACTTTTGGACTAAGCAATTTTCATCACAGATGTACAGCATTCTACAAAGTACACACACCTCAAAAGCTCTAAGCAGCAGCTTGTTAATCCAACCTAATTATTAACTAGAAATAGATGCAAAGAGATTTTACTATTGACATGCATATAATTTGATAAAAGTTTCTTGAATATTAATCATCAGGAGTCTGCTTTTCTCAACACACTTCCTGGTTTACCAACAGTATGTATTGCTTTCTAGGATTCAACTTCAACAGCACAGCAGGATTTTTAGAACCTTCACATGCATTACTTACATTTTTTACTGCATCTGCATATTTCTGTTCATTGAAATAGTCATAAAATGTAGCCATGTAAGATTCCTTGAAATTGGCCTGAAATATAAAGCCAAAAACATGCATATCATCATACAGTTTATACAGAAAATATTATTGTTAATAGCAGTAGGTCAGGAGGAAAGCCACTGCAGATAAGACAGGGTTTTTTTCTGGCCAGAAGTAAAATAAGCAAGTGCTACTTTCATGTTATACAGCACACACTCAGTAGTACCAAACTTTTATTTCAGAGAGGTAGCAGAATACATTTCATATGTTCAGTTACTACAGTTAATAATGCGTTCTTCAACTTCAAAATTCTACTTTGGCTTTTAATTTTCCTCCAGACAAAAAGTGTAAGAAAAGGAATTCTACTGTCTTGAAGGATTCATAATTGAGGTATGCAGTCACCCACAGTTGCCTGTGTGAATCCTAACAAGATCCCAACCAGCCCAAATTACCACCAGCTACAGCAGTGTGATGCCTTAGGTACACTTATTTCAAACATCCAGAGTATGGGCATCTAGATCTAATCGCACCACTGACAGACAGATAACTGAACTGGTATGAAAAGGAAAGTATAGCCCTTCCCCTTACTGGGTGACTTTTCTCAGCTGAGTTTTAAAATGCTGAAACAATCTATAAAGCCCTGTAGAGCTGCTAATCATGTATCACAGATAAGCAGAGAACTTCACAAAATCTCCCGATCATTGTCCTTCTTCCAGAGGAAGGAATTACAAGCTCTGAAGCAGACTTCTAGGTTGGTCACACAATTTCACTTTACTAGTTCAGATTAAGAAAGATTTAGTTTTCCTCTAAGCATGAGAGGCTTATAATCAAAGCAAACATGACCAGTTTTGCATAAGCCTAGTGCAAGTCAAGCATTTTAAAGGCTTAATTACAATTAATGATAAAAGATTAAAAAAATCACTTTCCTAAATTAAGCCATCAAATGAAAACAGCATACTTACAGATTTAGATTTTGATAAGCTGCCTAGTGTTTGAATGGTTTTAGAGATAAGTGTCAAAGTTCGAGAAGTCTGAGGATCCTAGGAAAGAGAATAATATTACATAGAATAGCTATTTAAAATAATGAATAGAGGAAGGTAAACTATATTTCTTTTTTCATATTTCACTTGCAGAAAAGAAACAAAAAATTAGAAAATACTCCAAATAAAACACTGCAGGAAAAAGAGCTGCTTTTATCTTAAAAGGTTTTTGACTCTTAAACCATCATGCTCCACAGCTACCCTACTGACCTTCAGAGATCCAATGGCAATCACTGGCAAAACAAAAACAAGGCTGTTTTTCCTTTCCTCCCCACTCCCAATAAGAACAACTACAAGAAACCTGGCGTACATTGCTTAACATCCAAAATATTTCCAACACTGCTGACAATCACTCCAGCATTAATGTGATGCAGCAAAACCAAAGCAATTATCTTTTTTTCCACAGCAGCTTAGGCCATCTGCCTCGTTTGTCCTTAAATTTCACTCTTCTTCCAGTATCTCCCAATTTCTTCACAATACAAAGTCATCCAACATATGCTTCATATCCAAGACAGATATAACAGATCTCTGAACTAACAAAGGTACTTTTCCTAAAGGCTCTTGAATTGAACAAAAAATCTCAATAGACAGACTATGGTGACAGAACCATAAACATAGCTAGAAAAAAACTGATACAGTACTTACTGGATGGTGTGGTGTAAGCTGAAAGAGGTTTGGAGAAAGAATGGCAGGAGCAAAGAACCTCAGGAAAATAAAGCTGCTGACAGCTGTGTACCTTACATCTAGGTCATCTATATAAAAAAAACAAAAAAAAAAGTCCTCTACTCAGCATTTCAATAATCCTTCCTGAAAAGCCTCATGAAATTATCAAAGAGCCTTGAGAGAGCTAACTCGAGCATGTGCTGGATACTGTATATATTTGTGAGTTACAGGATTAACTGATGATAGAGGATTTGGAACCAGAGATCAGCTAGCCTAACCCAAGGAAATGTCAATGAGAGCCTCTTTAAACATAAGCAGGTTCACAGCATAAGCTACAAGAACATCATTCACTTTTCCACCACACAGGGAATTCACAGACATCTGTGATTCTATACATGCACTGAAGTATGATGAATAATTTACATAGTTTATGAAATGTTCAGCACAGAGGCCAACTCTCGGTTACCTACTTATAGCCCTGAGAACAAGTGCTGTACAGACTCCTAATGTATCTATTCCAACTGGTAGCTATAGAAAATACATTTTACTTCTTTATTTAAACATAAAATAAAGAGCATGACAGCAGAGTCAATGTTTTTTTGCTTGAGCTTCCCTACTCTGAAGTGACTGTTTAAAAGCTGAACTCATATTACTCTCTTTAACACCTCCTTACTGTAATCTGCTTCCCTTCATGAAAATACATAGCTTGGTTGTTTTGCTTAATTCTGGTTTTACATTGCCCACTTACTCTCACAAAGTCAAAACAACTAAGAGGGACTGGAAAGAACTGTCTCTTGACAGCCAGAAAACCTTTGCAGCACATGGGCTCCTAGAGCAATGAGCTTGCAATAACTCCAATTTATAGACTGGCTTTTATTACAGACTGACAAATGAGCAGAAAATAATTCCACTGCATGGCATCTGCAGAATGAGCCTTTACAAAGCCCTGAACATTTGAAAATTGAGTATGCTTTGCAAATACTGAACCCATAAACACATAGCATCATAATGATCTTTTTAAATGCTGTTTTCCTTTGAAAGATACTAAGAAAAAACTCCATCATTAAAAATTATGTTCCTTGTGGAATGAATAATGGATGAAAAACAGCATTAACATACTGCAAATATTTTGGATAAGCTGCTGTTCAATTACTAAATCCAACAGGGATCATGCAGACTGCTAGATTACACCTGTGTTTAAAACTACCAGTTATGTAAAATAAAACAATATATTAACTCACCTTGAAAACGTTTGGCAGCTGATTCTCTCAGTGAAAAGAAAATATCGCACATCACTGTAGGGCAGCTTACACCAGATTTTGTAATTACAGTAAAAATGCGATCAACATATTGCCTCA
This sequence comes from Falcunculus frontatus, assembly GCA_013398115.1. NCBI lineage: Eukaryota > Metazoa > Chordata > Aves > Passeriformes > Falcunculus > Falcunculus frontatus. Next base: position 146,025 of record VZRV01003108.1, on the reverse strand, counting down.
GATTTTCCTGAAAAAATGCAAAGATTATGATAAAATTAGTATCATTTTCTGCTGTGGAAAGTGGTACTATTCCTGGTTTTATTCATAGTGCCATCATTAAAAGATTCCCACTTTCAACATTATACACTTGAAAAACAAACTCTCACTCAATTATACTGTTTGGGAAATTCAAGCAGAAGAGTAAAAATATCATTCCTATCAAACCAAACATTAAATGATACAGCCGTACGGCATATCATTCCGTCTTCTAGCACTGTTTACTACATCATCAGCAGAATCATAGAATCATTAAATCTGGGAAAGACCTCTCAGATCATTAAGTCCTACTGTTAACCCAGCACTGCCAAGCCCACCACTAAACCACATACCCACGTGCCACATCCACATGCCTCTTGTACATTTCTAGGGATAGTGATTACACCATTTCCTTAGGCAGCCTATTCCAGTGCCTGACCACCCTTAAGGTGAAGAAATTTTTCCCCAATATGCAATCTAAGCCTCCCCTGATGCAACTTGAGGTCTTTTCCTCTCGTCCTGTTGCTTGTTACTTGGAAGAAGAGGCCAACCCCCACCTCGCCACAACCTCCTTTTAGTTGTAGGGAGAGAAGGTCTCCCCTGAGCCTCCTTTTCTCCAGGCTAGCCACAGGCTAAGTTACCCTTGTCCTCAGGGCAGCAGGAGAAATCATTAACTTTCTACAGGTATTGCATTTATAGCATAATGTAAAGCTGTTGCAAAATACTTGTAAGAGTGGTGTCAAGAAAGCTTACAGTGTATTCTAATGAATGACAAAACCATTTGCAAGACCAAACTTCTGAGGATCTCAGTTAAACTTGATGGCATAAACAGAGACTGTCTTCAAAATCTAATGCATACCCTGTTATTTTCCAGGTTTTCACCATCTTTTAATTTCACAGGATCAATTTCACAAGGTTTATGGACCTGGCAGATCTAGAAAAAAAATATAGTGAACAATTGACATATAAATTTATCTACAAGTAGAAGTTTTGTAAAAAGCATAATCTGTTAGCTTTTGAGATGAGAGGCAAAAGGCAAAAAGCCAATTTTATAAGCAGTATTTTTTTCTTTTAACAGCAAAGGTAAATTATGTGTGATCTTTATTTTTTCCCAAAAAGTAGCATTAATTCATTCTACCCTTTCCTTCAACTGAAATGCAGAACTGTTCTTTAGACTCTCTCAAGCAAGGCTGATCAAGAAAAGTCCTATTTTTCCAAACCAGTCAACTTTGAAAGTATATCCATATTCTTTAAAACTTGAAATTTTCTGATGAAACATTAAGACAAGAAGAGCTGAAGAAATTGTCAAATCATTTAAAGGAAGTCTGTGGTCTGAAAGTATTGCCCAATTACTGCACTAAAATACCCACACCCACCATTCTGGACTGGACAGATAATAAACCATTGTTACAATATATGCATCACATGCACAGTTATCTAAGAGTTACTGTATCCCTAATGAAATACATTACTTCTAGCTTCACAACAGCTTTCCGTTGTATATACTATTTATTAATTCCTCAGAAACAATACATGCTAGTTTTTATAAAACAAAGTAATGTGGTTCAATAAATAGAAATTTTCCTTTCCCTTTAATGCAATCCAACTGTTTCTGAATTGGGCGACTCAGCTGTGGCTAACCTAACACAGGATTTTAATGCAGAAACAAGCTATTAAGCATTATTCCCATAAAGCGTTCTTAAAATGGGAAGTAATAAACAGTATTTGTTCCCTGAAGGCCTTTATAATGATATTTTACCAAATAAACAGTCTAAACTGTTCTTACCTCATCTATAATTGGCTTTAGTGTAACTTGCAGATAATGCATCCCTGCCAGTTTCATTGTCTCATCAATGCACTTGGAAGTTAACGAGTTTCCTCTGAAAATGGTGTTTGGATCTCTGGAAGTGAACAATTTTCTGTAATTTAGTCTCTTTGTAATGAACTGTTAATACATGGAAATAAAAGCAGTAGTGAAAGGTAACAGAATCCTGGGTTTGAATAGCCAAACAAAACCTCCCTTTGACACCAGCCTGCCATTAAATGCAGTCATGCAGCATTTAGTGCACTTCCAGGGTATAAGAGAAAAGCAGCAGTCTTGGAAAATCCAGAGGGACTACAGATCTTCTCTGTGTTAGCATCATGTGCTCAGTGTACTATCCAAATACACAGCAACACAGAGGCTCAAATCAAAGAGGTCTACAACACAAATGTGGGAAACACATCTGTTTTCACATGCTACTGAACAGTGCTAATTTGAATAAGGGAAAAAGGCAGTGATTTTAGTCTCACAACTGCAGTGGACATTGCACATGACCTACTACTCACACCTACAAAATAAGTACTTGTGAGCTGAGAGGAAGAACAAAACGCAGGCTCCAATTGCACAGCCATATTTTCTAAGGGACTTAGAGCACTGTTCTGTGACAACACAGTGCAGATCCCAGTTCAGCCCTGAGAACTCTGTGGCAAGGTGGCATCCCACAGGACCTCAGGTTTTTCTAAAAAGCTCTTTGCACGGAAGTCACCTTGTACTAGACATACAGCCTCTGTGACTGGTAAAGCTTCAGCCAGCTGCTCTATCATGTACCTGTACCTCCCTCGCTTAGCAATTTACATCATGCAAATAGGTACGTAATCAGTGATCTCATCTACAATAGGTACAATCAAACCTGTGCTTAGTGACAGTGGATCAAACCTGGATATGAAGTTATTTGCTTGCTCATATAGACACTGATATCTTTCCTGTTTTTTACAGCTTACTATGGTTGTACTCACTTACAAGCAGCGAGTAACAGGATCAATTACTTTGCTGGATTCATCACTTTGTTTCACAAAAAAAAGTAAGCTCACTGCCTGTTAGAAATGCCAGAAAGTTCTGGAGAAAAACCAAAACATCTTTGCTGCTTTATCACAGGAACATGACTGACTAGGGTCAGCAAGTTTCCTCATGCTGCAGCAACCATGCTGTTTCAGCCAACCTGCAGCTCAGAAAAAATATAGCTACCTACATGAAGGAAAACACTTGATCCCTCAGACACTCTGAAAAGAGCCAACCCACACAAAGACTTTATTTTGCACTGAGGAAGTTTACAGTCAGTATCTGTCATTCCCCTTGACACCCAATTGTCGCTTCTACTGTTAGTCAAGAGCATGACTACACAGGTACAAGGCTTGTGGCAACAAATGTTCTTTAGGACCTGCTTGGTATGAACACTGATCTTACACTACTGAACTACAGCCCACCAGTAAGTCAAACACGGAACTCAAAAGAAGCAACTGAGAAAGCCCAACTTCATTTTCTGCCATCCCATGCCAAATTCAATCCCATCCTTAATCCTTCGCCCTTTAACTGGGAAGATTAGATGCACAGCTTGCCTTAAATATTCATGATTAGGAAGAAACTTGCTTGTTGTTTTAAACAAACTCAACAAACACTCATTCAGCACTAAATGATTTATTAGCACATGAAATTATTTCATATGAACAGCTGAAGGTAATGTAGAATTTCAGTTATCAAATATACCTAAGACTGAGAAGAGTAAAAATCCCTGCTCTCAGATGTTAGAATAGTCTTGCAAATCATTTTCACAAAAAATGATGGCAACTCCTCTTAAAGGTCAAATTAAGCAGATCTTGAGAACAGTGAAAGAATTTATAAAGAACTCTGCCACTCAGCTAGGAAGAACAGGAACCACCTTGACACTTTCTTCTGAAATTGCCTATTTCTAGAAACTGAGTGGAGTATTCCAGCACTAACCAATGCAGTTTAGGGATGCTTGATAGCAGCTTGGTTTTTGGTACTTACTGAGTTCTCTTCACTTCAGCATTCGCAATGGCACTTATGAAAGGCACAATTCTGCCATAGTGTAAGAAAAGCCTGACAAGAGGTATGGCCGCTTCCTGTTTTTCTCTGCAAACTTCACCCAAAATATGTGCAGCTGATGCTGAAACAGGCTGAACAGTGGAAAACAAAAACTTTGAGAAATCCTTCCAGAACAATCATTCTTTCTTTCCCCATTAGCTTCTTAATGTAGAACCCCACACAACAGTTGCAATGGCCAGTTACCTAAATGTCTGTATATAACATGGGTGGATGTTACATCCCAGCTTTTGTGGGCTGTAAGTTCTGGTCACAAGAGGGCAGCAATTTAAAAACTATTACAATCCAGTCTCTTTTTATTCCCCACATTTTTAATGCCTGTCTTCTCAGTAAATGTCACTTGCCTGGGAAGCAAGTGAAGAGGAAGAACTCTATCTAACCCTTTGCAATTTCAAGTCACAGTGAGTACAGAACCCAGTTCTTTTACTGAAAAAACAAAAGCACCATTACAACTGTAAAAAGTATACATAAGGGCACACATGGTCCAAATCTCTGGTGTTTCAGGATTAGTTCTTGGTTTGGGCTTTTCTCAGTTATGGAACAAACCTGTTCCTCTCCAGTAAAGGAAAACAATTGATCAAACTGAAGCTTACTTGGCATTTTCACATGTACAATTAAAAAGTCACAGAGAATATGCTGCTGCTAAAACCACTGTGTTCCTGGGTGTGCCTTCACCCACCATACAGCATGCAGATAAAGATCTCTGCAAGGACTGAAAACAAGCACCAGGGATATGCAGAGCTTAACAAGGCTCTGAGGTCTGAAAAGGAAGAGCTGACCTCTATGGTAATTACAGAACTACGGTGCCAGCAAGATAGTGACAAATACTCAGACCCCTGTGAAGATGATCTGCAAGTAAACAACAAGCACCACAAGCTAATTACCTCAACATCTGCAGATTTTAGCAGGACGTCTCTCAGTGGACTGTAATAGTCTGAGGAAAAAACATGGTCCTCAGTGTAAACCACATTTAACCTCAAGGAACCAAGGTCATCAGGTTTCAATGACTTGTTACCATTATCTCTGGGCTGCAGAAAATACCTGATATGAAGAAAATAAGACAGAAACTTTGTGCTGAAACACAAGATTTTCTCAGGCTATAGGTGAGCATAGAGAAACTGTACAGATACACAGTATTTACATATATATCAAACTCTTGAGAATTCCAAATCAGACTTCTTAATTAAGCTTGCCAGTCTGTTTTGCACCAACTGCAACATGGGAAGTTCTGAACATAAAGATTTATGTAGATATGATTAAAAACCCACACACTAAAACCATAGCACTGCTGATGAACTTCAGTAAATAATATAAAAACAACATACTAGAACTCCCACATGCTACAGAGAGGCAGACTAAAACCTCTAATCACATTATCAAAAATTCTTGTTCTTACACTTGCTAAGATTACTTTGGCTTGCTTACAAAAAAGATACAAATTAAATCCATTTAAACTTTATCACACAGCAGTAATTACTCTTACGTCTTTAGAGCAGACATGTGTTTCTACTTATTCACCAAAAGAAAAATGTCAAATACCATGCTTCGTAAGAACTAGACTGTCGGAGAAATTTCAAAGGAAGTCTCAGTTCTCCTAGAAACTCATCACCAAACTTCAAGTTACTGGCATTCCAAAGATCAACCCTGGAATAAAAACAAATAATTTAAAATATTATTAAGAAATCTTAATTTTTTTTTAAATCCCAACCTTTTTTCCAAATCTGTTGAGGTTTTTTCCCCTCAAGTCTATGAGTTAGAAAGACTTGAAACTGTACAGCAAAGGTTTCCAAACAGTAAAGGGATAACCTTACCTTAGATTTCTGAAGCCTTACAATTCACCTCCATAAAACACTAGTGAAAAATGTCATTCAGATTAACTTCTTCTCATCTGTACTGTTTCCACTGTCCATACCGAAAAAAATTCAGTGGGCTATCTGGCTATCCCAGATAATGGAAAAATACAGGTAAAATGGACACCAGGGAAAAAAGCACAAAGTTACTTAAGGACTTCATATGGTCAGTCCCTCATTTGGGATTGCTAACAACTAAGTGGCAGCTTTACAGAGTTAGTTCTACACAGTTTTTCCCAGTTTCTAGCTCCCAAGAAGATTCCTGTGTCAAGCGTATATATTTACAGCACCTAAACTAATTCTGTAGAGATATTCAAAGCCTTGGGACAGTTCTATCATTTGGTATAATCAGTGTATTGGCTGAAGCTCACACAAATTTTGGCACTCAGTCCTTCACATTTGGGAAGTTCTGGTACCTATCAGTAGATGATCCTTTCTTCCCTTTCACACGCTCTTCAACATCTGGATGGGAAACAGCTGCACTGAGATTCAGAGCAGAAGTACTGGTGTCCAACCCAGTAGGTAGATAAAAGCTACCATATCCAGCTTGAAGCAAGGGTTTCAAACCCCAGGGTATTTGTTTCTGTATGTATTTTAAGGTTTTCTCTAAGAGCTATTTTTATTAAAAAACCAAGATCAGCAGACTATTTTGCAGCTAAGTGACAACTCGAATGCGCCTTAAACTTTTGGGGGAAAAAAATGGAAAGAAATACAGGTTTTCAAATAATGACAGTTTTTAGAAGAGCAACTTTAACTCAGATAAGGTGCAAAGCCACCCAGTTGTGGACATATTTACACAACCCTCCTGGTGTCAAGCAAGTCACAGTAGACTGGCCAAGAACAGATGTGGACAGTGCTGTTAAAGGTTTATCCTATCTTATGCAAGCAAAGAATACATTACTTTTAAATCCTCTAAGCCTTATATCTCTTAACAGTGTCTTCTGCATCAGGTGTCATACAGCAGACACACCATCAGCTCACATTGCATGCCTGCTAGGTAAAGTTCTCCAGACTCTGATGATTTGGACAATTTCTGCAGGGCAAGAACTCTCCAAAAGGAAAAAAATTTCTTTGAAAATTTGACCTTCTCTCTCCTTTCTCCATATTTGATGGGTTATTATCTTGCTAACCAGTTCAGACAGCTAAAAGCAGCTTCAGGAGGAGAGGAATCTTTAAGCCTATTTATACAGTCAAACTTACAATTTACCAAGTATTTACAGGCTACTGGCTTCTAGTTTATCCAAACTCTTTCAAGATGCCAACTAGCAATAACACTTTCAAACACAGACAGCTAAAGGGTTTCCCCACAGTTAGAGAAAAAACATCAGTGCAAAGGATCTGTACAAGAGGAACTAATAACTCAAAGTAGATCTCACACTACACAGTAAGCAAAGCAGGCAAGCAAATTCTAAAGTTATTGGTTTGTGCTCTTGGAGTACAAAGAATAAACAGCACTTAATAAAAATGTTAATACACAGACCTCAGAGTCTAAAAGATCACTGTTCCCCAAGATTTTTAAAAGGCAAAATTATGACAAGTATTATTCTGAAACTGGTCAGATTGCAGTCACAGAAAGAAACAAACAGGAGAGAGGGGGAGGAGAAACAATGAATTCACCAGAACATCTGGTCCCCAAGCGTTGATATGCCTGCCTACAACTTCCTACACCCAGTCAGAAAGAGAAAATTTTTCATAGCTTTAGAGAGAAATCATGAGAGACTAAGTCTCCTCTTTACCCTGTGGAATTGTATTTTTCTCAGAAGAGAAAAAGAAAACAAACCCCCAAACCCATAAATTGTATGATCTGTCCAGAGGGCATGAGGGCAATCTAACTCTCACTGAACAGAGTGGAGGAAGTGAGCGGGGGTGGAAGGGGAACCCAAGATGGAAACAAAAACACACTGTCCCACAGGGGACAAAAGCTCTAAGGAGAATTCGCCCAACCAAGACTAACACTTTATCTGCTTTTGCCTGTTATTTAAGTGCTTTATCTTTTCCCAACTATTTTGCAAGCCTCCTCTCAAACTATTCATCTGTACCACACCGTGATACATTTGATTTCAGGAATGACACACTTTTCTGAAGCTCAGCTCCACATACATTGTTGTTGCAGGCGAGTCATTTGTCCAGATAATATACTTAGCAAGTAAAACAACTGTATAATTTCATTTAGTCTAGTAGTATAAAATAAGAATCATTGAAATATTAACCAGTATGTAACCACTGTACACCAATGTCTAGCATCTCCTTCAAAACCATCAAAAAACCTTTCAGAGAATCCTAGCTTTACTTCAAAATCAGTGCATGGCTGAGCATCGTGGTTACAAAGACTAGACTGGGACTTCTGAGACATGGAGTAGTTGCCCTTTACATCACATACATCCCATGGAATATGGGGCATGTTACTTCATATCTGCCTACACGATGCAAAGCTTTGCAGAAATACAGTCTAGTGCTAGGCCTAGGTCACCTGCTGTGCTGCAACACTGACACCACCACAGCAGCTCAGCACTGCACCTGGGCCTTTGCTTTTACTCCCATGAGTTAGCTGTGGCTGTGCTGCCTTTGCACTGCCTGACGCAAACGTTCTCTCTGAAAGAGCTCAGCTCTTGCCTCTCTCACATATGAGTAGTTTCCCTTTCCTGCCTCACAGAGTCATGACAAACACAAACCTATTAATGCTCTTGTAGTGCTGTGATACCACATTGACAGGCTCCATGAACTGGCTGCTGACTGTCAAATCAGAACAGCCCTCAATCCATCCATGGACACAGATGTGTTTTGCTTGCTGGGAGTAAGTACTGTTTCTCTTTCCTGGTCTCCCCTCCTTTCCTTATAGCCAGTTTGCTTCTGAAGGAACTGTGGAAACTCCTGGGAGACACCTTACTGCCTCTCTAGGGAGAATACATGGGGAGGGAGGCAGTGCTACCATTCTTCCCCCGAATACTAACATAAAGGAGAGGGGAATTTCTCACTACCTAATGCAGATATAGCAGTTTTCATTTACTGTGCATACAGATCACCAGATGGCCCAAGTCTCCAAGTTTCAATAGTATGTGATGGTAAGATGCATGTGACACTTTCAAGTTTTGCACCTCCTATTGTTTTCTCGCCTCTTTTTATACTCACCTGTCCCCACAGACACTGTTGACTGGCCTCAGCAGGTTTTAAAATAGTACTAAGAGGGTGGCACAGGGTGGGGCAGGATTGTTTTGGTTTTGAAATCAGAATTGCTTTTCTCCTGTGCAACTGATTTCACTTTTACCATACCAAATCTTGCAATAAAGGGTTAAAGTTTGGAAGGCAAAAGAGAAGAGAAACTGTCTCTGCCCCAGAAAAACTCTGAGTTCAAGAATTTCCTTTCAGGGAAGAAGGACCTTACATGGGTTGCTAAAATTAAATGATAAAAGAAAATATGCTCTTCAACTGAGAGCATCACAGAGCCTCTGGTCTGCCCTGGGAAACAGAGAGGGAGGAAAGGGGAGCCCAGACACAAAAGGCCATGCTTAATGACAACTGTATATTAGTATACACACAATGTACATGAGAAACAAAGGAAAATAATAAGGATCTCTCCTGCATCAGAACCACCACACATATTCAAGACACAATCTACAGGACAGTAGAGGTAAATAAACATACAGATACAGTGACAAAAACTCATCTTGATTCATCGACAGAAAAACTATGCTTGCCACTTTGCAAACAGAGTCTATTACAAAGTTACACAACTTTGGAAGACAATTTTGTACTAACAATGTATTTTATATTACCTAATCTCCATTTTGTCCACTTCATCTACATCTTCAATGTCAAAATGGGATTTCTTGTTGTAGCTACTGGGTCTTGTAACCTAATAAAAAGGAGGAAACTTTAACAGCTTGATCTGATACAAAAACATTCTGATGTAACTTTCAGAAAGCTTTGGAAGAGCACAGTATATTACTACCAGCAGTGACTTCAGTCCTGATACTGAAAACATTCATGCAAGTGAGTAAGCATGTTGACTATACAAATTACTGACTATAAAGTGGTCGTTACACAATCATATCCAAGAGTAAGCAGATTCTCTGTAAAAAAAGTATGGAGTAAAACCATCTTTAATATTACTACTGCACTACATTGACAACAGAAAAATACCATTGCAAGGAGCACCACTTTCATTATCCATCTAGGGAAATAAAAGCGCAATTAATATATGGGTTTAAAATACAGCTGTACAACAGATGCCCTGAGGCACTCTGCAGAGGGCAGGGGAGGAACCACAACCACACTTAAAAACATTTTGCAGCATACTCAATAAAAACCGGGAAGTTCTTCCTGTCAGATATCCTGGAAGTCAATTTAACCTGCCCATACAACAAATACCAAGCAGACCAATTATGCAAGAGACCCTAGCCTGTGTTATGCTTATCAGAATATAGAAGCAGCTGCACAGTTCACCAACCATATTTGCAAGACTGATTAAAAGGAAAGCACAGATAAAGAAAAAAGGAAAGAAGTATAGAGCATTAGCATAAAAAGTTTTTGTACAAACATTTCTTAAAATTTGTTTTCTACCACGATTGTAAAAAGACTTTGATGGTTGTATTTTTGCATAGTGCGTCAGAAACTTAAGAAAAAGGCTACCCCACCCAGCTGAAACCACAGCAGGAACTGATCAAATGCAAGGGTGTATGATGATGTGTGGGTTCAGCTCTTGGCTGCACATAGAAGCTGAACTTTATTGTAGGCTTGAACATGCTTGTGGCTTCCCACCCACAAAAACTGGCTTTTATTGTAAATTTGACTGTTTGGTTTCATACCGTACATGAGACTCAAATGGCAATTAAGGGAGGCAATGATACAGTTGCCTAAGCGGAGAGGAACCAGAAAACAATCTTTGGCACAGGACACTCAGAACCTTTCATGTATGTGTATGTGTGAGGCAGGCAACATTTTCAAAGTGATACACAAACACTAAAAGGTACTACTAACAGCACTAGAGACCAAATGCTCCAGACTAATGGAATCATATGCACCTGGTAAGCCCAAGAGCACAGTGGATTTAAATACAGTCTACAACTTCAGCAGTTGAATACAAATTTCCTCACCCTAGCCTTGCAAACACTTCACTGTTTCTGCAAAGTATCCTACAGGCCTGTAAATGACAGTTGCTACTATCACTGTGAAGCTAATGGTGTAATTTTTAATAAGGAAGCAAACTTTTAAGTCTCTAACTATCTGTAACACAGGAGTTGTTCCAAAAAGCTGTAGCATAGGTGTAACTTATTGCATGTCCCTTCTCAGCAAACACTTTCTAAGAAGTTTTGCTGGAATCTGCATGTATGACATCTCTCTGTTCACCCATATGACTACTTAGTGTGCACATCAACACAGCTCAAGAGTGATATTCCTAAAGAGACAGCTGTATGGAAATGGAGATGAGGAAACTCCCAGTCCACGGTGCTAAACTAGCTGACCCATAACATTGTACAAAAAAGGAGGCACAACTCTGCTGTGTTGGTCCCTTTCATCTAGCAAAGCTGGCGAGTCATTTATCAGCTGCTCAGGGTTTTTTTCAGCACATGCAAGTTTACAAACAGGTTCCCAGCACTTCCCTCTTAAGTTCCTGTAAGAGGACCACTTTCCTGTAGCTGCACACACAGCTCCACACCACTCTGCAGCTGAAGCACTGGTGAAAATGGCTCCTATCAGCTGCAAGTTTCATTCACAGCACCCCTTAAATAAGCCCTTCTATTTCCCAAACCAACAGTAACCTATCTTTCATTTAGAAAATCAAATCTGTGTGACTTTCTGGTTGTAGAAAGGAAAGCACTCATTCACTGTCTTTTGCAGATCAGCTTCTTCTTTGGAGGTTTGGACAATCACAGTGCTAGCAGGCTGCAGGAAAGCTGATGAAGCTGTTTAGAAGCAGAAAGTTACACTGCTGTCAACAGCACGAATCTCTCAGCTCCACAGGAATCAGAGCACTTCGTTTGTGCGCACCAGCCACAGGTCTGCCCACGTCTCATTAGTGAATGTATTTCCCAGTCATAGCAGTTCTACTGAACCTTGTTCCTTGAAGACGCTTAGCCTGGTATATACTAACTACTCTCAAAATGACATAAATCTATGATGGCTCTGTCTGCACTAAGGGTATGTTTATATTTCAGAGTTCTGGCTGATTCAGTCATTTCCCAAGCTCTGCTCTTACCCACACAGAATTCATTTTGCTCTGAGTTAGCAGAACAACTGGGGCATGGGCTTGAGTTCAGGTTTTGCTTTTGCTGGTACTTGCACGCAACCCAGCTCTCACATAAAGGCAAGCTGAGCAAGCCCCCAGCCCCCTCCCTCCCAACTCCAGCTGGAAGATGCTTTGATTCTCTTCTTCCTCTCCTAGTATGGCACCACCTGCCAAGTTCCGTGTTTAAATACCAAACATTCACTGTTTCTGCAGCACACAGAAGGCCGAGTAATCAGGTGAAGTTTTTGTGGCTTACAGTCTGAATTCCTAGATTACATTCACATTATAAAAGTTCTCACTGACAGACTCCTCCAGAACTGCCTACGTTAAGAATAAGGAAGCGCATTTTAGTTTATTTACAAATAGTATCACTCTTGTATCACTGCCAAAGATCACAGTTCTGGGCCAGGTGATGGACTGAAATCCTGGGTAAGTACACAGAAACCTCAGTGCAGATTCAGCACTCGGTCTCATGAGATTTCTGCCCCTCCAAGTGTGCCCATGCAGCAACTCCATACAGTGTCATGGAGCCAGGAAGCAGGCACAAAAGCTCACTGCTAGCAGGGCAATCACATCCTAGGATGAGACGTGCTGGGTTGGCAGAGCAAAGATTACCTTAGATCGCTATCCTAGCCTACCCTCACGGCTTCCAGCCCTTCAGGCACTACAGAAAGTGCTCCTACCAGTAAGCAACTTGCTAAATCTGTTTCTCATATCCAAACACATTACATCAACAAGAGCATGTTTCTGCTGGTATGACAGACTTTAGATTACTCAGTACAACTACTGGCTTCTAGGCAAAGATGGTGGTTTGCAGAGGGAGCAGGAAGACAGCAATGTCAAGAATGATACGTAGCACTTCAGATCTGCACAGTGCAATGGGACTTGTACGGTTCCTCTCTCCCTGGCTCTCCTTCCTGATGTGGCTGTGTCCCAGAAGTGATTCAAGAAATCACATCCCTAGGTGCCATCCCTATGCCAGCAATAATTTCTAACGCAAATGCGACCTGAATGATGCAAGCCATATGAGCACAAAGGGTTTTTCAATCCATGCCAACTGCACTGTGCTACTTTGGCTTTTTCTCCATCAGCTTTGTTATTCCATATACTTTCTTGAGGTGTCTACTGAAATAGAACAGTCAAGCATAGACCAGGACTATGATATCAAAGAGAAAAAGAGAATGATACACATACTTTAGAAGACAGAATGAAAAGTTTCAAGAGAGATCTAAATTATAAACACATGCACATATATGCATGGACACACCACAATTAGAGCTACTCTTGCAAGAACCGAAATGAGTACTTTCATAGAAGTTATACTTTATCTTAACTGGACTTGTCAAAAATGCTCTGTATTAAATAAAGCTGTAGAGATTTTGCCCACTTGGAGAAAAGGTCCTGGTATTGCAGCAGACTGGTAGACAGCCAGAACAACCAGTTTAACTGTATTTTTCCTCTGTAGTTTTCAGTATTCCTAAGGAGATAGCCTTCCTCCCATTGACTAGGAAAGACAGGGTGGAGCAGCTATAAAAACACAGACTAAGAAAAAAAATACCATTTCTCTGCATGTGTGGTTTGTTTGGGTTTAACTCATTTTTAAATGTCCTTTTTTCAAAACTCTAGTGGAGCAAGTTGTGGTTAAATGTAAAGCTTGCTGCTCAGAAGTGCCCAACTTGAAGCTTTTCCTACAGAGCACCTGAGGTGAAGCTGGATACTGCTCTTTCAGCAGACAGCCAGTCTGAGCCCAGGTACTTCTTTCCCCTGCACCATGCTTTGAAACAGTCTTCAAAGATGACAGCTGGCACAACACAGAGCAGGACGCTGTGCCAACTATCCACAGTATAGTATTTCAGCTTATCACCCATTCCTTTGAAATACCAACCTCAAAATAAAACACTTCATCAAAATGTGGATTGTTGGTCTTCTTTTTAACTTTAGTCTTTTTGGCTTCTGATCTGAATTAAGGAAACAAAATAAACAAAAAAAAAGGTTAAGAAATAACATTAGTAGAAGTGTGATCCTAGAACAGAGCCACTGAGGAGGAAATAGCCATCCACTTGATTTATGTGATAAAACGGGAATGCCATGTGGCTCCAGCACAGCAAAGCACAGACACTTGCACACATTTAAGAGAGAGATTCAATGCATTCCTGTTTCTCTAAAGTGGCAGTAATCACATTTTGTTACCCTATTTTAAACAACTCCTTGAACCCTTATTCTATCACTTGCTTGACATAGCAGAATCTTTTATCTGTACAAAGCAACTGGCAAGAATAGGGCTCTGAGCAGCAACATTTGGAGGATGGTCTCAGTCTTGACGTGATTCAAAAAACTCTCATACTCTAAAAACACAGGAGACAAAGACAAGCATAGCTATTTCTGTGATTCATATTTTATAATTCTGGTCTGAAAAATCAATCACTGCTTTTCAGTGACAATCAAAAAATCCAGAATGCCTTCTTCAGTAAGAATATTTTTATTGCTGTCTTACCATCCCTTTCCCTGCAGCACCAGCAGCACTTAGCTAATATGGTGGTGAATTATTATGAGCAGTGCTGAGCAGAAGTCTCTATTTCTACTGCTCTGTAGGAGTGAGACATGGCAGACCTCCTCCCAACCACTCAGCAGGCCTGACCAAGTTCAGCGCTGCCCATTCATTCCCTATGGGCCGTGCCATCCGTCTGTGCCTGCCTCCGAGAACACAGACATTGACTGCTTGGTGCTGGGCTCAAGCCAGCCAATGCATTCCTCACAGGCCAGCCAACAGCTGTTTGATGGCTTCCAAATGTTACAAACCTATGCTTGATTGTTCTCGTTACCTACAAGAGAAAAGCTGTGTGCTGTCCTGTGTCACCAATCTTACCCTACAGCTCTGCAGGCATAGATAAAACAGACACAGATGGAGAGGCACATCAGCCACGTGGAAAACTGACCTACTAATCATTTCATCCCAGAACCTATCGTTCATTTCTCATGCACCAAAGCTGCTTAGATGGCTTGTGACTGCTTATATTCACTGGACAACGCTATGTATTTCATAGAGGTCAAGTAAAGCTGGGTCTAATTCCCAGTGCTGCTACAGACTTCCTGTGTGACTTGAATGGGCCTCTCCACCGGTACACAATATTTTTCCATTTATTATACAGGCACAGAAAGAGTTTTGGTCAGGAAGTCTGATGACTCTAAGTACAAATAGCACAATAAACAGCAGCACGTTTGTCAAAATTTTTATGCTTGGCATTGCATAACTGCAGCTGAATAAAGCAGCTTTCCTACCCTAAAATGAGAGGCACTGGAAAATCCAGAGAGGAGAATGATGTAGAGATTAAGAATATCCCACGATTCCTAGGAGAAACTGAGAGATAAGAGAGACTAATCTCCTCCAGGACACAGGACAGATTGCCAACCCCATCTCATCAGTCACACTTGCCAATCAGCCTCTTTACTGATAAACCCATCTGGGAGGGGACTGGGAAGCAGGATGTAGAACGGGAGGCGATTAAGGCAGGACAATTATCGAGCAATTACAAAGCAGTGAATGGGAATAAGCTGCATGCTGCTTGCTGGAGATAGGAGGCAAGCCTTCTCCCCCCACAGAAACCCAGATATGAATAGGATAAGGCTATGCTCCTTATTCTGAAGGGAGGACATTTCAATAGTCATACATTATCCAGACTGGGGGGCACAGGGAAGCAGACAAAGGTAAATTTGGACATTAGAGGGCTAGTCAATCAATCTCCTTACAGTTTCAGTAACAGCCACCCAGACAGTCATTTGAAACTAGTTACAGGCTTAAAACACAGGGTACAAGTCAAATATCCAAGTCCATTAATGGAGATAAGGCACAACACACCTAGACAAAGATGAAGAGTACAGACAGGCTCAAAGACTCCTCTACTTCCAAGGTAAATATTTGCCAAGAATGCTTCTTATTTATAGTATTTTCAATAAACTGTTGTAAAACATTATTAATAACCCATGCTACCAAATCTGATTCTTTGAGGTCACAGCAGAGTTGTTTTGTTTCTAAAATGACACAGACATAAAAGACGACTGGATAAGCAGAAACAAAACAGTGACATCCATCAGCACAGGAATTTTTTTTAACAGATGGGAAAACTGAATCCCAAATTTAAACTGAAGAGTATTATGCAGAATCTCATCACTAAAACCTCATTCCAAATTTTATCCATGCTATTATGTCTGCATATATCAAATTATAGGACTGAGCCATCCAGGGTTTTTGACATACACATTGATTTGTCACACCTTGAAAGTGAAGACACTCTAAATATTCACGTGCAAACGTGCATATTCGGCAAGATGTCAATGTATTCACATTTCTCTTCCACCCTGCCCAAAACCAGGCAATGAATTTGCTCAAAAACTGGCCTCCAACTGTGAGGTGAGAAGATGCATAAATTAAGACTAAGCACAAATTATATACTCTGGGATATTCAAATTATTCAGAGATTATTCAGATCTTTACATAAATCAAAACTGAAAGTCTCAAATTACTTACTCTAGCATAATTCAGTAGCTTATACACACCCCCCCACCGACACTTAACATATTCTAGCAGTGTCTAAATACTCCCAGCTGTCCATCTGAGAAAGCAAATTTCTAACAGACAAAGGAAACAGAAGCCATCCTTATAAAATGGAAGCTCTTGAATGTGCAGTACTTGCCTGGAAGGTCCTGCCAAGGTAACAGTGGCATAGGGATCACATTGCCCGTTCACAATGGGCAGCCCTTGGCACTCTAAAACTCTAGAAAAGAAGAAAATTAAGACAAATTAATTAAATGGAAACAGATTGGAGTGAAAATTAAAGCGAAGCATTTTCATAGTTTTCATAATACTTTACACTAGGGAATTGAAATGTCACTAAGCAGAAACATTTAATTTATACCTGAACTTGAAAACACATTCTGTTCTTAAATACTAACTTTAGTAGGGTCAAAAATACTGTTAAATTACTGAGAAACTTTAACTCAAAGGATTCTTATTATGCGAGCACAGCAACTTAAGGTTCATGAAGTAGGAGTCTGCTGTCAAGATGGGAGCTGTCAGCACTTTAAAATTCTGTGACAACTTATTCACCAAAATACATAACCAGAATTTACTTCTGTAACAGAAGATTAAAAAAACCCCACACAGACAGATCCCAGAAGCAGTTAAGTAGTTTCTCAGAATAACATTCATGAAGACCTCATAGTGCTTTTGCAAAACTTGGCATGAGCTTATTGGTAAAGGTTTGTTAATTACAGACCAGGAAACAATATGACACAGCCATCCTTCTCCACGTTCAGCAGCTCTGCACTCAAGTACTAACAGAGACGTTGGAGGGACAAAATGGAACAAATTGGGGTTTGCTGCACACAAGGATGGGAAAGATGCACTTTTGCACTCTCATTTCAACATCTCTTTGGGGAAGGAAAAAAAAAGAAAAATAATAATAAGAAAAACCCTAACACAACTCCCTCAAAAAAGTGAAAAAAATGTTGCATGTTTCCGAAGTTAAAACCTACTTAGGAATGCAGCACCAACTGGAAGCAAAGACAAACAAGACAGTTTCCAGGACTCTCCCTCCTGTAACAAGTTCTGCTTCCAATAGGTAACCTGCTGGCCTAATGTATTTGCACAATTTTAATGGGAAAATTTCAGTGAAGACAAACCATGAAGCTCTTTCGGCAAGTGAGCAGTACCGTCATTGCAGCATGAAATATCATGCAAAATTCTGGGTGCTACAATATCACAAGAAAAGCAATATCCATTTTACTGTTTTAGGTGACAGTAACTTTGATGCAAAAGAATATTAAGATAACCAATAGAGAAAAATTCAGTAACAGATAGTGCTCCACAATTTCATCCACAAGGCAAGTTGTTTGGTAACATACAGTGTAGACTTTAAATAGAGTTTAACTACAAGCCTATTATTACTTACTCTCCATAAAGGCAGAAAAAAAAGGAATATTCTGCATTAATAAAGGAATCATTTTTGTACCAGAGACAGTACAATCTAGATAGGTTCACACACAGGTAGCTGAAATGATACATTACATTCATAGCTGAACTGTCCTACCCATGGTCCCTCAGAATGAAGGCTAAGCTGTCTTTCAATATAGACAGCCCCCAAAAGTACACTCACTCACAAGCTTCTCAATTGCACAGCCCCAACCCAGATGGCTCCTCATTGCTAATTCACTAACACTAGTACAAAATTATGTTCTGTTTTCTGGATATGCAAGTGAAATCATAGATCAAAACCACAGAGAAAGTTAGGAAAAGCCTGGATTGCACAGGCCATGAGCTGCTTTTATTTCTGGACTTCTACTATTTCACTACAAGTTTACCATCCACGCAGACAGAATTTAGAAGCCTCTGAGCCACCCAGTTTAAGCACATATCTGATATTGCAGAGTGCTACAACACAGTGAAATTCAAGCCACAAATTCTATCCCAGCACCAGCTGGAAATACATGGTGTAAGCTTCAGGAACCCTCAACATCAAGCAACACACAAACCACATTATTTGGTTGCCTCAATGCAATGCATACAGTGCCGTTTGAGATGACTTTGTTTTTTCCACCATCCCTTGCTGCTGCTCCAGAGAGGCAGGAGGCACCCATGAAACATGTAAATCTGACATCTCCATATCTCTCAGAGACCTCATAAATAGATCAGATGCCTGTTTTCAAGCAACCAAGTCCTACTCCAAATTCACCCAGCCTACCTTACAGAGGAAGTGCAGAATAAGCTTTATTTTGCACATGTAATAATACAAATACTCAAAATTGTAAGGGAAATGCCACTTTTTAAATTTAAAAAGGGTATGTGTGAACAGAAAGAACATTATGGGGAACTTTAAACTGCAGCATTCTGACAGAGTATCTGTCAGTGCAGGAGGAAAAACCAGTAAATACCAGCAGAAAGTTTTTATGGAGAGGCAGGTGCAGTTTGATTTTCTTACAAGTAAGGGACAGACTGCTTTCCTTCCAGTGGTCTTTACACTAGTAGGACCATACTCACAGCAGAAACACTTTGCCAGTGAGCTACAGCAGGACTGCTGATAATTCTTTTAGGATGGCAGATGTAGCTTGAACCTATTCCTATTTAACAGAACAACTGTACACCAACTCTCAGTGTCAAACCAAACCCCCCTGTTCCAGTGCTTCCTTAAAGCAGTCTGGAAGTTCCTTAAAATGAAATAGTAACTCAATGGCTTTATAGCAGTCAGCCAATTTGCTGCTGCTGCTGAATGGCTTCCAAGTGACCTCTCATCCATACGGGAAGAACTATGTGAAATTTAAACAGTCAGAGCACGTGGCCAGAGAGAGTATGACTCCTGTTTTAGTAAAAGCAGTTCTTCCAAGAGTATACAGACAACAGAAAGTGATCCCAGAGAGCATAATCTACACTAGAGGACATATAGTTTGCAAATCACTACACAAACAAGACAGAAAATTTAAAAAAAAAAGTAATCACAGATGAATTTGAATGATGAGAAGTGTCAACTCACCCAAACAAAAACTATGCATATCCTAACTGTACACATATACAATGACAGGATCTATTCTAATATTGCCACATAGAAGAATTTACAGTTTTTCTTGTGGATAGCCCTCTGTTATCACATCAGTCATGAGCAATGGTTAAAAAGGCAAGCAGTATCACCAGATGGTTGGAGAGAACATAGCAAGGTACATCACTGGGCACCTTCGGTTTGAATTGTATGTGCTCTCCAGAAGACAGGGAGAAGAAAACAGATGGCTTCTAATCACTCATAGCTCTCCCAGGCCTATACTCTCCAGCTCAGAAAACAGAAGTTATCCATCCATAAACAGCTTACAAAATCATGAATGGTGTGAAGAACATTTCCTCACAAAATAAGAATTACAGGGCACACAATGGAATTACCAGACAGAAGGTTGAAAAATAAACAAAAGGAAATACTTTTTCTACACAATGAAATTGCAAAACTTATTGGCATGGGGTGCTGTGGAGGCTGAAAGAATACGTGGATTAAAACCAGCACTACAAGAACTCATGGAGTGTAGGTTTGTAAGCAACTATTAAAGCTTAATGGTTCAGAAGCCTCCTTCAGCTCAGGAAATCCCAAATTGGTGATCAGGAAGGGTGCAACGCTGGAGCAATCATACCACTTGAAACATCATTCACTAGTGAGTATCAGAAACAGTACTAGGCTAGACTAGAGGGGCATTTTACACAGTAGGGCAGTTCTGTTCTCTGGGGAAAAAGCAAAAACAAAAGGAAAAAAAAAAGAGGAATAAAACAAAATACACAGATGTTCTTGTGCAGTCATGATGACTTAAGAGTAAGATGCTTCTTTGTGTGCTGCTGGAAAAAGAAAAGCAAAAACAACCTTGAAAGAAACAAAATGTGGAAAAACAGGAAACAGACACCAACAGACTGTATCACAAGCCTTTCAGGTAATTTAAAAGCAGTTATTGTTTAAGAATGCTGAAGAATCAGGCAAAAGACTGAAGACTTAGGATTTTGAGGAAGGAAGGCTGTGTTTGGAGAGACGCTTATTCTGGTTCTTGTCTCTTACAAAGCATTATGAGGAGAAACAATAAAATTCAACAATGCACAGGTCTGGTTGACTCATGTCAGAACACTCTCCTTAGCTACAGGATACTGTAATCTTAGGGCTGCTTTTGTTACAGCCATTTTCTTCAGTCATGGGAAAGTTGCTAAGTCAATTAACGCTCCCCTCCTCTCCCAGCCTGGTACCAAACCACGGGCTTTACTTGGCAAGCAGGAAAAGAGCTAGAAAAAAACCATCAGCTACTCAGAGACAATAAAGTGGAACCTCAATTCTGCCACATGGCCATCACATTATTTAGACTGACAGTTCATATCTGGATTAGATGAAAAAGAAAAAATATGTAATAAAGGTATCATCTTGGGGAAGGGGGGGGATAGTGGAAAGCAGTGAACAAAGCCAGTAAAAGTAAAACGCCCTTGTTGCTCTAGTCATCTGCAGAATTAACTTAACTTACATGTCCTAAAATAATGAAAAAAAGCCTAGACAATCAAGATTATTCAAGAATTACAAGTCATCAGACCCCAGAGAAAAAAAAAATGTCTGGTGGCTGCCAGAATCTTTTCTACCCAACTGGTAATTTCTCACCATTAGCTGTCTGGAGCCCAGCTGGGGCAGAGTGAGCCACCCCTCACAGCTTGCTGGGCTGGGCAGAGCTAAGGTTAGTGCTGAGTCATATGAGAAAACTCTCAATGCAGCTGCCTCACTATATTTTGCTTGTGGTTTATAAAATTAATAGATTTCAAGAAACAAGGCAGTTCAGTTTTCAATGTGGTTCATGACCAAACCTTCAGAAGAGTAAATAAGCTATGGAAAATTCCCAGCGGGTAAGAGGAAACCTCAGAAACCTAAACAAACCATAAGCATGCCCTTGTGCCTACAGAAGCTGAGGGTGGCAGGAGCAGAAGGTCTTGAAAGAAAAGAAAGATTTTTCAACAAAGACTGAGTAGCTCATATCTGACAGCACAGGCATTTCCTCTGCCTCTGGGTTGCCAACTAAGCACTGTGGGCTGTAATCTCTGACACAGCCCCTACACAAACATACTCAAAAACAGGCTTCACACAGGTGAGCAACATCAGAATGACCCAAATCCACAGGCATTCCATGCTCCTTCCCTGGAACTGTAAAAATTGTTTAAAAATTACAGGCTTTGTGATTAGTTCAAGATGCATATGTGTCATCAGCCTCCTTGTGTGTCAGAATGGACAACCAAGGCAAAAACAAAGAAAAGAAACCAGAAGGGACATAGCTGTTCTTAAAATGTTTTTCCAGACTAAATCACCTCCAGTCTACCAAGTCAGACTCAGTTGTTTCCCCACTTTCAGCCTAGGGTAGGAACCAGCAAACCATTTCCATTCTCCTTCTCAAATCAGACTATTTTCTCACTGTGATTCCTCAAGAGAAAATAAATATATCATTTTTTCTATACAATTGCTTTCTATTGCTGTACCATGCATTTTAATTGCTTGGTTTCTGGGATCAATATCGATACTTCGCAATTTTACTCATCTATCTTACCATTCCTGTATTTCCAGGCTCTGCTTGCTTTACCTCTCTTTCACTTCTTTATGTTGAGACTTTGTTCCATCTCATATACACATTTTTTTGGCCATACTCAGTTCTGCTCTGCATCATTTTAAACACAAGAGACTTCCTCCTTGCTTGCTCTAGTGATCTAATGATTACTTGAACACTCAGTACTTTGTGAGGTAAGCCTGACCAGACAAGTACCAACTTAAAAGCAAACTTGTGGTAGATTTGTCAGAACTGTCATCAAAATGATGCATCTTTGGCTTATGCTAAGTACTTGTTTGGTAAAATACATTTCCCAGAGCTGGGTATATGACTTAGCTTCATAAGTCTCTCTAGATGTCTTTTTTTTTTTCCTTCCCAATTTTTCTTTTCTACTGAGTAGAGTCATCTTGTAATATATGTACTATCCTGAGTACTTTGTCTTTCAGGGATAACAGAACACCTCTTAAATAGTCTCTCCTTGTGACTGGGCTTCTCATGGCACATAAAATAAGGCTATTAATCTTTAACTTCATAATAGAGTAGTCCAGTCTTTTTGCCTAGTCTGACAGCAAAGAGGTGGTGTCTTTTCCTCGAAATGTTCAGTTCATTCCTGAATGCTCTTTTCTTTGGGTGCAGCTCCGTACCACGAGCTGAGCTCCTTACTCATTCCCAGTGGTTTAAGAGGAACTTTGATGTAATCCTGCATGACAGACTTTCACGTACACCTTGGCCAACCTCACATCTGTGTGGGCACATGGTAGCTGCTCTCAGACCAGTGAACTGACTGATGCCTTCCACTGCAAGCAGGAATTATTACCAGGCCTCCTTCTTATTCCCTTTATCACAGCCTTAATAAACCAGTTATATTCACATGTTTCAGAGGGGCTTTGTCTGAATGTAGCTGCATTCACCACTAATAAGCAAAAAGGTGCTATGTCTAGCTCAGAAAATTCCCTGAATCATAAATTTTCAGAGGCCAGAGAGTGTGTCACTGTATGACTGCTCTCATAATTCTTCATCTCCTAGACAGTCTTGGAGTTAGCATCTTGGGCTGAGTCTGACCAAATGCTACATATGAACTGCTGTTTGTGCACCTTCAGACAAGCCTTGCACTTCTCCTTCACTTCCACCAAGTAATCTACTGGATCTCCACTGAGGGTTTAACATAAACACACAACCTTTTTTTGTCAAGAGGCTGACCAAGTGGCCAGTTTCTTCCGGAATAAGACAAAAATTTTTACAGTTTACTCAATCCTGGTTTTAAATTCCACTCTGCCTTCATCATTAAAAAACACTACAATTATTATGTCCCAACCTTCTCTAAATTTCTTTACCAAGCTATACTCTGATGTTAACTCACCCTTGTCCCCAGGGAATAAGGAGGCTAAGAATACTGAATCCACACATTGAATCAAATCCTTGTCCTCTGGATGATCATCTGAAGCCCACTCCCAGTAAGTGAACACCAGTAAAAGAAGATTGCAGAACTGCCTATTCCTTGACTTTCAGAAGTGATCTATTTGTACCAAAATGAGATTTCCTACTATTCTTCTCACCTGAATGTTGTTTTGTACTGGGAACAGACCAGTTTCCTCTGATAGCAGTTCTCGCATCCTGGGAATCGCCTGCAATCATGTGCTCTGGTTTACCTTCACGTTATGTCCCACACAGACACAAAATGCTACAGCACTGTGGAGTGTCTGGTCACCACCAACCATGCAACCATGGCAGAATGAACCAGGGAAAGGAAAGGATGGAACAATGTCCAAGTGGATATAGCCATACTGAACAAAATACATCAATACTTGCTTTATCATCATGATTTTTCAAGACATTTTCCCGTTACATTATTTCATGTCCCCAGGAAACCTGAAACCAGAGTCTTTACCCAATCCTCATCCACACTGCTGCTATCCTCCCACCACTCTTACTGCCCCTCCAGGAAAACCACTCCCCTTGAGGAACTCCAGCAGTACCCTATTTTCTCTGGATAATGCTGTCCTCCTCCTGAACTTATTTTGGTGAACAAACAAATTCTGGCTTACAAGCAAAAATAAACACTTGCCATCTCCTCAACATTCGAGAGGATTAACTGGAGCTACTTTTCCCCCCTTCACATGGCAACTCATTCTGCCACAAAGGTCTGTGGCACTAAATGAAATCCTGCCCCATTCACACAAATGGCACTTCACCTGGACCAGCAATTTACTCAATGTGTATTCCCTTAGAATAAAGACTGTACAGCATTTGAGGCATTGACTCTGAAACATTTATGTACAAAATACATCATACACTCAAAATTACTCCCATTTTAATAGGCCTTAAGGACATCAGAGGAATAGGCTGTGCAGACAACAATTTTGGTTTTTTCCCCTTTAGAATACCCCCCAAATAAGCTTTTGAGCCTACTGGCAGGAATCTGATTATGAAGTTAAAAGGTAAGGAAAAGGTTAAAAGCAGAAGCTTTAAAGAACTTATGACAGAGAGGAGGAAATAAGACACTCTGGTGGGGAGCGGGTAGGTGTGGCTATGTGAGAGTGGGGGTATTCAAGCCTCTATGGCAAAAGCACAACAGAAACCTTGAAACTGAGATTACAGCTGCAACCCCATGGAAGCACTACCTTTTCTTCCCCATTCCCAGTTCAGTTGAAAACAGTCATAGTCCAGTGAAGTATTTAAACATGTTCTTAAAACCATGTTGCCCTGAACAGATTCCTTCCTAAAAGCTGACCTACAAGAGTTTTTGCAGCCTCATGCACCATGTAGATTAGCTTTTGGTCTTAAGTGGAAAGCACTGTATGCGCAAAATTTCTGTCACACACACACAGGATTCTTGTTAATACAAGGCTGTCAATGATGATTTCCTTCTGAGAGAGCAAATGAAGAGGAATTGACCACTAATGTCCGGGTTCAAGCAAAAATTTCTTTTGCAGGTATTTTACTGAAGATATTTTATAGCAAAACAGGGACAAATATTCATACAAAGCCAACAAAAAACATATAGAAAGCAAGTGAAAGCTAATGAGCACAGGCCCTACTTCCCCATTCTAAACCAAATCTTATTACAGATATTACAGTAAAACTATATCCAACGCAAAAAACCCTATTTCATTAAATCTAAGGAAGAAATACTGTCAACACATATACATCCCTAAAACCAGTATCACTTCAAATAAACTGCAAACTTCTCATGTCATTAAAAATCTACACATTTCTTATAAGTTTAAAAACAGACTTTTTTTCTGCTATTAATATAGGAGCTGTCCTCCATACCATCTGTACTCTGTACTAAAGAGAGCAGACTAAAAACTGTGTGTCAGCCATCCTGTTCTCGCAGGACAAGGAGTTAATCCATTAGTAGTCAAGTCAGTTTATGAGTCAGTTACAGGAGAGTTGCAAGCTTCTTAAAAGCCTCTTCAGAAAACTCTTCAGGTATGCCAATATTAAAAAATAGTTAAATTATCTTTTATTACAGTGTCCTGAGGCTTTAAGCAGAGACACAAGCTCACAGAAATTTTGAACCACACTGATTTAGTGTCTGTTTTTGGCACTGACATCATCATTTCCTTCTGCCTTGGTCTCAGACTGGCAACCCCAGCTATTAACAGGGAACAAGAGCTTAACAACAGGAGAGAAAAAGGCTAAGCACGAAGTTATTTCTAGTACATGCTGATATTCAGAGAAGACAAAAGACTCAAATAAAAGCTAAAGCAAAGCAAGCAGTATATAAAAATTAAAATGGAATAGCAAACAAACTAAGAGGTACAATCAGGAAAGTATAAATATGCTTCATTACGGTACTATATTGATTCTTGTAGGGGCAAGTGAAGAAATTTGAATTTCATGCAATATGGCAGGAAGCCAAGGAACGGGTCAACATATCAAGGCAGTTGCAGAAGCACTCATGTTAAATCAGCATGGTGGGAAATACAAGAGGAGTGAAGCACAAAACAGCAACAATTACAATATACAGCAAATGATTAGAACCCAGCCAGCAGCTTTAGCTGAGCCGACTGTGGCCTGCGGCAATCCTAATTGGAAGCAATGAGATACTGCCTGTACAGACTGATAAGAAAAGAAAGAAGACCAAAAGGCAGCATGGGAGTCAGAGGCAGAAAGGCTGTTATGGCTAAATAATGAAGCCAGACTATGACACAAAAATCTCCCATGTAATTTTTATTTGCTTGGAAAGGTATATCAGTCTCAGTGTTCTGTACGGGATATACAGGTTTTATGGAAAGAAAACTGCAGTGAGATCTGACTTGAGACCTGTCCAAGTTTAACCTGCTCCCAGGAAGGAGCTGCAGGCACATAGCACAATCCCTCCTGTCACTGTGTACATGCATGAGCACATAAGCAAACAAAACAAGCTGCACAAACATGTCCTGATTTTTCCCCTCCACGAGCCAGCAGAGGCCAGAAGCATCTACAGCTATTAAATGTCTGATACCCACATGACAAGAAGGAAGCCAAAATGAAGAAGCTATTGGAATGACTGACATTCATCCCTAAGACAGAGTGTGATACATGGCATAGCAGAAGTTACCAAGAAATCACCCAAAAGCTTTTGAGCCTACTGGCAGGAATCTGATTATGAAGTTAAAAGGTAAGGAAAAGGTTAAAAGCAGAAGCTTTAAAGAACTTATGACAGAGAGGAGGAAATAAGACACTCTGATGGGGAGTGGGTAGGTGTGGGTGTGTGAGAGTGGGGGTATTCAACCCTAAGAAACAAAAGAGCTAAACAGAAGCAGCTCGTCCTATGGCTTTCCTAACTGGTGATGAGCAAGAGTTTCCTCCCAAGTGCTGAGTACAGTCAAGTCAAACACATATCCCAGGCTGGTCATAAACAGTAATATTTTATATAAAAATTTAGACATGCTGGTAAGTGACCTGAACTGACAGACACCTGGAACAACTGGGAGAACAGGAAGTATAGCAAATTGGAAAAGAACATCTAAATCACATGCCATGACACATTTGAACCACAGGGCCCCAAAACCCCGAACTCCTGGGCCAAGAGAATGCATCAGCTGAGATCCATCTTTTGGGTGATGGGGGATGCACACAGGAAGGGAAGACAAGGGAATGAGATGGTTTAATGAAAGCCATAGCACCAACAGAATGTAAACACAGCCAGCTTCTTCTCATCCCTACCCAATCCAAGTATAATGATTTCTCTACTAAATAAATCCTTGAATACTCTTTCACATGGATTTTCACATCATATATTTAATTAGATGTAGGAACAAATACACCTTTCTGAATGAAAGCAAAACAAAAATAGGTTGTAATTTGTAAAGAAAAGAAGTAATTATTTGTGGAACTAGAAAGCAATCAAAGGTGATTTCAGATACTTCACAGAGGCTACAATCTTCTGTAATGAGAATGCCTTGGCACACCTGAGGTAGGCGGAACCTTTAGTGCTTTAAAAAACTCAACTTGAAACAACTCAGAACAATTCTTGATTACATTTATGTGAATAATCAGACAATCTGGGATCTTGATTAACAATAGTTATTATTAAAGGGCATTGCTACACTTTGCAATACTTTCATTAAGGAATTCAAATTAAGTTGATTCATCAGCCCTGCTGAGACCTGATGGCAGTTATGTTGCCAACTAAGTTCCAAAGTAATGCTGATACACTGAATTTTTTTTGATAAGAGAACTGGGCTAAGGTTATACAAATTGTGTCACAGTGAACATAAAAATGCTCTCCAACTAGAATTCACAGAATAATATTAAGAACTTGATTCTGTCAGGATTTACATATCTAAAAAGATTTTAATGTATTTCATTGCGATTATGGACAATGAAGTAATCAAACACAGGAGGCAAAAAATAAAATGCACACAGTATTCAACACTGAAATCATGGCATTATATCCTCAAAAACTGCCCTTTATTTAAAAAAAAGAAACCCAACCCAAACCAGAAACATTCAATTTAAATCAGAAACACCAAGTCTGTGAAAGGCGGAAAGCAGAAGAGAGTTTTCTTTAGCAAACCAAATAGCAACATGTGGATCAACCTTGTTAAGTTTCATTTACCTAAATTTTTTACACTGATGCAGACAGAGCTATTCATAGAATGATTTGGGTTGGAAGAGACCTCAAAGATCATAAAGTTCCAATTCTCCTGCAACAGGCAAGGACACCTTTCACTAGACCAAGTTGCTCAAAGACCTATCGAAGAAGCACAATCATCATAGACACCAAAAGGCACATTTTGTAATACACTTTCCTATGAAATTAACTGAAAAACCCTTATCAATGTCCCCGACTCAGCAAAAGGAGAGATCAAACAGGATTCATAAACCATTTATTTCAAAACCAGCTGTCACAGGATGGTGACTTGCCTAATTTGAATCATTCCTCTGGTCCTACAAGGAGACGTGCAATAGTGTTCTGTGCTATTCACACTGTGAATGTAATACAGAAATTCCATGAAGGATGTTTTGTGGCCTCTCTGTGGAAACACCAAAGAAAGTAGGTCCTGCAGACAAAATCCTCCATTAGCAGTGAAACCTCCTTAATAAAACATACTCCACAATGCTACAACCGTAAAGCACCAGACTCTTAAGACTCTCTACAATTTTTAAGACGTTAGGGAAATATCTACGACTCAGTAGTAGGACTGCCTGCTACTGAGGCATCACAGAGCAAAACCCAGAAGGTGCCTGGAGAGGAAGCCACAGACTTCTAATGGAAGACAAAATCCCTTTAACCTGTTTGATGGGAAAAAGCACCAGTTATGACTACCAGCACAATGAAAGCACATGTGAATGGTAAACCTGGTAGCCCCTAAAAGGAGCAAAGCATTACACAAATTGTAAACTATTTCCACTGGCACACTGTCCCATTTTACCTTCTACTCTGAAAGGTCAGTCATGTCATAGGTTTAGGTAAAATCTATGATATCCTATTCCAAAGAAGAATCTGCTTCACCAAGTGGTGGTTATACCATTGCTTGTACAGCACAACGTCTCTAGAGATAAAAAGCAATGTAAAGTGTTCTTTATTAAAGTTTTTAGTGGCTTGTCACTTCAGATCTTCTTATGGAAAAACAAGATGCAAATTAGGGCATAGTCAGATAGGCATGCTGGTGTAACCAGCTGTAACCAGTAGCCCACATCAGCTTTTTAATTCCAGTTATTGCACAAGCAGTTCATACTCGTGTTATGCCTCTCCTCATAGTCTGGGACCAAAAGGGATCTTTGGGATCATGTACTCTGGCCTCTTTCAAGACAGTGGTGAAAGCTCTCACCTGGTAAAGTTGTACAACAAGTTCATGATGCCTACTTCATTTTGAGAGCACATTTCTTAAAAGCAATCAAGGCTTAACTCAAAGGAATCACAACTATAAAAATATCCTTACAATGTTCCATGTGGAATTGTTTGCTGATTAATGATCGTGACAAAAAAAACCAAACAAACAAACCCCCCATCCTCAATGGTTTTACCACTTGTTTCCCACTAGCCTTGAGCTTCCTAAGATTGGTTATTACTTACGGTAGGAATAAGTAACCAAAAATTCAGAAGGATTCTCTTCTAAATATTGTGCACGATTTCACAGAATCAGCTAGGTTGGAAAACACCTCCGAGATCATCAAGTCCAACTTATGACCTAACACCACCTTGTCAACTAGACCACGGCACTCAGTGCTACATCCAGTCTTTTCTTAAACACGTCCAGGGTCAGTGACTCTGTCATCTCCCTGGGCAGCCCATTCCAATGCCCAATCGCCCTTTCTGTGAAGAATTTCTTCCTAATGTCCAGCCTAATCCTCCCCTGGCACAGCTTAAGACTATGTCTTCTTGTCTTGTCGCTGGTTGCCCGAGAGAAGAAGGACGACCTCCACCTGGCTACAGCCTTCCTTCTGGTGGTTGTAGAGAGTGATAAGGTCTCACCTGAGCCTCCTCTTCTCCAGGCTAAACAATCCCAGCTCCCTCAGCTCCTCCTCATAGGACATGCACTCCAGCCCCTTCACCAGCTCTCTTGCTCTTCTCTGGAAACACTCCAGCACCTCAAGGTCCTTCCTAAACTGAGTAGCACAGAACTGGACACAGTACTCAAGGTGTGGCCTATATCGTTGGATTCGGCCCATCGATCCAGCCTGTCCAGGTCCCTCTGCAGAGCCCTCCTCCCCCACAGCTTCGTGTCATCAAAGCTTTTCTTGCATAAATCAAACAGTCACTCACTGTAAGACATATTTACCAGCTCTTCTATTCTTCCAGTAGCTCTTCCATGAACACTTCTGAGTTTAACAGCATCCTTTTTAGCCCAGTCTCCTAAAGATAGAGGCTTAAGAGAAAATGCTTTCTGTCTATATTTGTCAGTCAATCTCCTGCTGATGATTTTTTTTCATCAGTTGGCATTTTCCACAAAATTTGAATAAGTGGTAGAGATTTCAAAAGATGCTCCAGTTCTATTAATTTTATTAAACTCAATGGCTATGCAGAGAAGAAAGCACCCCTGGATGTCCCTTGGGAGGAAAGGGCTGCACACAGCAGTACTCAGCAGCTTTTGACTGAACAGCACATAAATAGTGAGAGTCTGCTGTCACACTGTGCCACCTTTTACAAACGTGATGTTTGGGCTTGTGGGGCATAAAACTGGACAATACGGCAGTGACTGTCAAACAACTAAAAGTGTAAAACCATAAGCAGTGAGTACATCTGCAGCTGTATACAGTCTAGCCGAATTGTTCCCTCTGTTTGAAGCTTGTATGAAATTATTACAAAACCATCAGCTTGGAAGCAAGTCAACTGTAAAATAAGTTAAAATTAATTGCAGACACTACTGTCTCCAAAAGCACAGCCTCCTTGACGATTTCTGTGCTTACTGCAGTTTCAGAATATTTCCCTTTTCTCTTAGTATTTAGGAGAACAAAACCATTAGAGAAACTAGCAACCTACCTTGTATGGTGGAATGAAGTGGGATAGTGAAAATGCCACATCTCAAAGTGCTTTTAAATTAAAAATGTGATTTGAAAGATTTTTAATCTGACTCACAAGTGCTTTTTATGTTACAAATATATAACTGGCAACCAAAATGAATTTTTCTACTCTTTTCAACTCTTACTGAAATTTCCAGAAAATGGCATCAAAGCTTTACACCAAGACAGACAAGTAGGGGGACATACAGTAGATACCAGGTGATTTTAGCACAGTGGACTCCAGAAAGCACTTGGACATAGCAAATGATTAGTTGCATTCTCAGTACAATAATGTACCCAAAAGCATGAACATGATTACTAGCTCATCCAGGTGGAGTAAGACAAGAGATACATTCTCAGTATTGCCACATCCACTGCAAGACTTCTTGCAGTAACTTCCTTTCAACAAGTCCTTCTATGAACAATGAAGTTAGCGACAAATGTTTCCTAGGCATTGTGCACCATGTCTCTACTCTCCTCATACCTGAAAAAAAAAGCCAAACACAGAAAAAAAAAACCCCAAGCAACCAACAAAAAAAAAACCACCAAAAAAACCCCCAAAAACCCCCACCAACCAAACCAAAAAAACCCAAAAACAAACCAACAAAAAAAATAAATCACCCAACCTGAACATGTGGAGCCCTGCAACTTCCTCTTTACCCTCCAGCTTCCCCTATTTGTATCCTACCTTGATGTCCGTCCCTAGTTCCATTCTGCTACCTAAATATCATATTGGCAAGTAGTACTCTTGGAGCAACAGATGAAAAATTTGCAGAGACAAGTGTGATTTGTAATTTGTGCCCCATCACATTGCTCCTTTAGAAACTTCTCCAGCATTGGTTTTGGATGGTGCCTGACACAGAAGCTGCAGAAATCCCAGAAGTCATTCAGAATGAAACAGGGTACAAGTTCACCCTTGTATTATGCTAAACACCACGTACTCCAAAGAACCTTTTGATACAGGTCATGTTGCAAGACAGGTAGCTGGTTTTTCCTAGGGCCCTACCGCAAATGGAACTGAACTGCTCTAGCTGATCATTATTAAAGGACATCAGTGAAGTAAAAACTGCAGACATTTGGGGCACTGATAGCCTATCGAAGGTGCTAACAATTCACAGTTCTCGAAATCCATGCACCTTTTACAAACATGGATACTACAGGAATGCTCTCTAACGCCCCCAAAGCACCCTAACACTGTGATCTCAAGCACATTTAGAAATGAAATAATTTACCATAAGGATTTATGCTTGAATAATTTGCCTCCACTTATAATCCCAGTCTATGTCTATTCTGTGTAAAAGAGGAAGTACTGTCACGTTATTTACACAGCAGCATTTACTGCTGAAACAGAATGACTTAAGACTTACATTTGAGTCTTTAATTACAAACTGAGTTTTATGTCTATTCCAGAGAGTCATGTGATGACTATTCAGTCTCAAAATGGTGAGCACTTTAAAACATGTTCTGCTGGAGGAGGGTCTAATTGAAGTTGCTATTGATTGCGATTACAGATAAAATGACACTCGTATGTGATTTGCATAAACAAAGAATTTCATTAACAGAGGAGAAGCACTGAAGAAACACTGAATACAAAAACAAAGAAGCATGAAACAAACTTCATTTAGTGGGAAACGCAGCAGTAGCAGAAGCTAGTATTTCTGTGTATCAGAGGTTTAATGGAGAGCAGACAGTTGAAGTTTGATGTAGGCTACAAAATAGTCAACAGAAGCTATGGTGGGGATGGAGAAGCACAGCAGAGGCAGTGTAAACTCAATGTTAAGAGAGCTGGGAGAAAAGAAGAAAAAAATTGATGTACCATGTAAAAGCC
This sequence comes from Falcunculus frontatus, assembly GCA_013398115.1. Lineage (NCBI taxonomy): Eukaryota > Metazoa > Chordata > Aves > Passeriformes > Falcunculus > Falcunculus frontatus. The sequence goes on along the minus strand of VZRV01003108.1, from coordinate 113,200 downwards.
TTATAAAGATACATATCTGTTCTCTCTTCCCCTCTGTACTCCCAAACCCCACAGCACTGTAGCACTTCATGATAAAAGTAGCAGATACTATGTGATTTAACCTCTGAGCACTTTCCCCCCATCAGTTTGTTATGAAACCCATACAAGATCAAAAGCCTGATCAAGATGCAATCCTGCAGGAAGAGGCACAGCTTGATGCAGGGCTTGCTCTCTAGAGAAAGGAGATTGTAACACATTTAATGGATGCATGAGTTCATTCAAAATGAAGCTGTGAAACCACTTTATGCCTTTGTTAGCATTCCTCCCTCCCAGGAGCAAACAGAAGTTGAAATTTTTCAAAATACTGAGAGTTCACCTGATTGACGCATACATTAAAATGGCGTTCTTGTAGTTAGCAATACCTTTTTTCCCCCTAACTGATGCAGGTCATATTTTAGGCAGAAAAATAAGCTTCATTTGACCCTGAAGTGAGTTCAAAGCCGGCTGTATGTCTCAGCAGCGGAGTAGAAACTTCTCTAAAGCAACACAAATGTATGTTCTCTAAACTGGAAGCAGCAAACCCAAGAGTGCTGGGTGGCTCATGGACCCATTCTGGACTTAGGCAAAGAACGCCAAGAGCTGTAACATCACAGGAAAAGCAGCCACTGCCAGTTCTGGCCTCAGGCTATCTCCACACTCAGTAAGAGCTGCAGCCTTGCACCACACCAACATACCATCAAGAGCCTGAGACTGAGCACTCCTGCCTCACAAACAAAACATTGCCTCCATGAAAGAAACACTCCCTGGTCCCTGCTGATGCTTTCGTGGAACACCAACTCCATTTTGGAAAATGAAAATACTGTATATGGCACACCACGCTCAAAAGAGAGGAGCAAATCCTGCTCTACACCACTGACAAGTAACTAGACTTCACCACCACCTGCTAAAGAAAACCAGACTACTGTGACAAATTAAAGAAATGTCAGCAAACTAATGAGTCCAAATGTTTTCTGAATTACAACTGAATTCAGAAAAACAAACAAACAAAACCCTCCCAACAAAACAGCAGAGAAAAGTATTATCTAAAACCTCGCTGGTCACTCTGCCTGTACTCCTGCTTGCTTTCTGCTCTTAACAGCATCAGAGGAAGGGCCACAACAGAAAGCCAACAAAATTCGGTCTTCAGCATCAGTAGGTAAATACAGCCATGCATTTCCAAGCTTTCTCTTTAATCCAACCCTTTAGACGAGTTCTTTACCAATTCCTGGTATTTGATTAAGATAGCTATGTACTAGAAAGTAAACTAGCTCCAACATAAATGAGAAAAGCAGGAAACAAGCTAGTTAGTAAAGGGAAATTCTCAGATGACTCAAAGATGATGCCTATATGTTTTAATTTTACACAAATGCATTTAAACCTGTTCCATGATTGAAGGACTAGCTACATTCCTGTAGTTTTTCAAGGTGTCTCCAAATGCAATCACAGGAGGAAACAGCAATCTGCACCAGACAAGAAGGGATCACCTTTTCCTCCTATGCTTTAGATTAGGATCCAGACTGCTGATCCAAAAGCAGGAATGGCCATTATCTCAGCCCTTCCAACCAGACTTGATATGTGTAACTTTGCCTTTCATGAGCTGTGACCAACAAAACAGAAAGGGTGAGCCTCTGAAATTTTCAAAATGAAGCATCATTTACCTTAACCTTAGAAACATCGTATTGCATAAGAGACTTTTAAACAGTTACATAAAGTCAATCTGATTTAGGGCAGTGTTTGTCAACCACTGAGCGGCAATGCTCATGGACAAGGAAATTCAGATCTATACTGCGAGCAATCAGAGAGGAAGGTCAGATGCTGCTCACTGCATGCTCTGTGCTCTATTCACATGGCAGGGAAGGCTGGGGAACCATCACCAAGCCCCAGGACTCCCATCCCTAGGCAGAGATCTTCTGCTTTAACCACACCTGACAAATGAAACCTTCTTCCTTACCTCCCTCTTCCTCTTCAGAAGGCTTTTAAAGCCCATAGATCAGTCACTGTTCTTCTAATAATCCCTGAAGCACTTATCTTAGGGATGTCATACCTACTTATTGTCTCCTTTCCTGCTTGCTCTTGTAAACTGCCCATTCAACTTTGTTCCACATGGCTGGAATACATCCTGTAGAGCCCTCAAGAGAGTTGCTCAGCATTTAATTCATAAATTAATGCAGAGCAGCCACATCTTCCATACCAGAGCTACAAATAAAATTTCAGCATTGATAATGTATTTGTAGACTTACGAATTGTTTACTGGAAAACTGTGTTACTACATCTGAAAGAAAGCAGTGGCCTCTGAAGCACATACGTTGTTATTTAACTATATAGATTTACTGGGTGGGAGAATAAAAGAAGCAGGGGGGAGGAGGGGTGAGCTCTCCAAAGCAGATGTTTCCAAGCTTTTTTAAAACTAAGAGACAAGAGATAAGACAACACTTGAAGGAGCAGCTGGGGACACTGAATAAATACAGACATTTAAATGTGACTAATTACATACACATGCTGGAATTCTCAAAGGATGATCAGGGAGCCAGGCTCCCAGCTCACTCTGACTTTCAACAGGAGTTCAGTGGCCTGTTCCTTCAGGCATGCTGCAAGATGTCATCTTGCTAAATACAGAACACTGCTTCTAAAAGTTGCCTCTAGTAGCTTAACCACAGCAAAGCCTACAGAATGCTACAAAGCTATCTACAGGAGCCCTCCTCTTTATTAAATAAATACAAATGCATGTATCTGCTGTTCCTTGTCTATGTGGCTCTGCAAGATGAGACAAAGTTGTCTGGACAGCCCAGAAGCTTTAAAGCCTCTGGGGAGCCACCCTTCTGTGCTAAACACAAATACGTTGCCCAAAAACTGCTCTAGCAATGCTGGGGAAAGGTTTACAAAAAGTCTGGGGATCCCTTCCAAGTACTTTGGTTGTAAAGCAGGAAAAGTTTCAGTATATGGGAAGTGGTGGTTCAAGAAAAAAATTTAGGGAGAAGTACATACCATTGATTTTCAGATGTATTCATGTAATATGGCTAGACACACTGCTCATGACTTAGTTCAAACACTTCCACCCTGCAGAAAGAATCTTCCCCTGGTCATTTTCCTTCCTCTGCATTACAGAAAAAGGAAAGTGTAGTTTCTGGGATACACAGGATTAAAACCTGTTTCAGTTTAAAAAGCATGAGGGGAAAAAAATAAAATACAACATTGCTCAAGCAGCTGCCAGAAGCTGTGCGTTAACACAAAGGGGTGTGTACTGACACAAGCAGCCGGAAGCATGGGAAAGTCTTGACCACTTCTTTCCATGGCCTATCTTAAAAATGTTCATAAAATTACAGATGGATTTCTGGCAGGTGACAAACAGGAGATGGCCTTCCCAGCCAGTGGAAGGTAGGCCAGATGTTGATAGTCACAACAAGCAGCAGCTGAGTGTGCAGAGGGCCAGGAAGGCTGTGGCCGTAAAAAGCATGAAGGAACACAGTGTGAGATCTTTTGTGAGTGAAAGACAGAAAGGGGAGAAGCCAGACCTACTTAGTAAGACTTTCTTTTTCCCAACACTCCAGGTGACTCACTACAAGGCACAACAGTTTTTAGTACAAATGCAGCTACAGGAAGGTGCCAGACCACAAAGACCATGCATGTTGTTTTTTATCTGACACACTTGGGCAAGGGTCTGTGGTCAGCACGCTATAGGTCTGCTCTCTCTGTATGGTGTGAACATAGACATCAAGAGCCTGCATCCCAAGTCCTGTAACTGGGATACGAGAGACTTACAGCAGCCAGTCACAAAGACCATCAGGTTTTGCACCACGTCCCACAGAGGGAGCCCACAAGCAGCACACCGTTCCCAGAAGGAGCATCCAAAGTGAGAGTTGTGGTTCTTACAGAGTATGACAGAAGAAATTGCCAGGGAACACAAGCAGTGTGAGTGTGGTGCCTACATCTGTACTGTCAATGTAACTTTTAAATCCACTAATGCTTCTCCTTTTAATCTCTTTTGTGAAGATTCAGTCCAGGAGATTGTGCTGTAGCAGCTGGCTGAGTCTAGGGCCTCTGATGAAGCACAACAGCTTAGTGGTTTAAGACTGAATGAAAGTATTGAATGCTTCCTAAGGAGAAGCTATTAGGTAACAGTTTTTGAACTGAATTTTTTGCTTCCTCTGCAGGGACTAAGGAAGCGTACTTGCCTTTTGCATTTTTTAATAATCTACTACTTCATGTTCAAGAGCTCAGCACTTAAATATTTTAATTTGCCCTTCCATTCAGATGAATTTTTCCATCCATTCATCCAGCTGACTGTTCACAGCATGCTCCATGGGACTGCAGGCTGGCTCAGTGCCAGCTGCTTTCCAGGCTTTCTGGAATGCAGAGGTGGCAGCAATGTGAACAGGCTCAGAGGGCGCACTGATAAAGACCTGTGGGTAAGCTCATATTTTCTGGAGAGGTAAAAAAGTTTCCTAATTAGGCCAGGTCTTCATTTAGCCTACATATGTGGTCTTCGAAAACAAGTGCTATGCTGGGGCTTAAAAAAGCAAGTGTCTCTAAGGCATTTTTAAACAGCTGCCCATTGGATGCAGCCTTTGTTCTCCTTGCAAACCTGAACTGTTCAACCAGTTATATCTATGAGGTCATTTGCATGGTATTGTTTACCTTTGTAGCTAAATGCTCCATTTAAAAAAACCTGAATATATATTTTTTAATCAAAGTCAAGGAAGTTCACAAGACAAGCATTAGATTCCTCAGAACAAGTCCGTTTTTAAGACGAAGTGATTCTAGATTCTTGTTCATGTTTTTACAGCCTTGTCTTATTTGCTCACTATAACATTCACTAGATGTTCACAAGAAAATCAGTTATTTTCACAATGCTCAACTGGAAGCTGCACTTCCCTAAAACACCTAGTCTCTGCTTTTCACTCATGACCTGCCTCTAACAAAGGTTCTGCCTCTCCTGCCTCTGCTTCTCTCCTCACTGGCAAATTCCAGCTACATAGACATTTAGCTGAGAATTGCCTAATTACCATACTCTTTTCTTACATGCTGAAGCACTAGAACCAAGATATCTGTAAACAAACCTGAAAGAGGTTTCAGACCACATGGAAAAACATTAAGAGCTGCAGTTTTCTGTAGACCTTCCTAAAGCAAGCAACATGGCATGAAGAAAATGCTGGGCTACATTTTGAAGGGCTTTTTTTCTCCCTGATGTAATCATTCCCCTTCATCATTCCCTTCTTCTTTCTCACACCTAAGACACATTGCCATGAAAACCTGCATCAACAGAACTATATACTCTAGAAACATTCTTCTTTCCCAGTTTTCTTATTTGAACTGCTGAGCTCTACTCTCACCACTCAAACAATAAATAAATGTGGAAACTAGACAAAGCCAGTGTGTCCAGGTCAGATACCGAAGAGAAGGCGGCAATGGGAAAAGATAGTTTCAGCAGACAAAAGCTTGCTTGAGCTCTGATTCCCAAATTTTGTTTCTAAGAGATCTGGGCTCATTATGATTCAGTGGTTAAAACCTCATGATTTTTCTACACATTGCAGCTAATACAGTGAGCAATACCTAGCAAATCACAGTTACAGAATGCTTCGCAAACCAATCTAAGTCTTCTTCTCTGCATTGGAGAAAGTTAATGGAATAGTCTTCAAATCAAGAATACATAAGCAAAAATTTGAATAAGTATTTAAAAGCTGTCTGGCCAAATGAATAGAAAGCTAGAAAATCACACTGTTAAAGTAGTCACAGCCTTACTGCTATTCGCCGTGTATTACATATTAAGAAGGCCTTTTTCAGACACCTATTTCTAGCATTTCAGAAAGTTCACTGAAAAATCCATTGGTACTGTAACGTTACCAGGTCCCACTTAAATGAAGACAAAACCTTCAAAAGACAGCTGGCTGTGGTATGACATGCTCTCTCAGAATAAAACAAAGAGAGGCAAACACTTCTGGAGGTCCTTCAGTATACCACCTAACTATTCAAAACAGAAGAGAGTTTGAAGGATGTTTCACTTAATGTGCATTTGCAGAGTCACTGACATCACAGAATCTCAACCCACCATTAGGGTTCAAAGGATATGGACAGAGGGCTCTGTGGCTGTATCATGCCTAAGGAGTGCAGTACACACTGTCAGAAAGTCCAGAGCAAAAGAAAGCTCAGTGTGGTAATCAGGACAACTGTACTCGTTTTCCCTCTCCAAGCACAGTATCCTCCAGGCTTGCTTGGAGGAGAGTCCAAGCTCAGTGATAAACCCACTGTCCTGTATGTCCCACACACATACACCCTCTCTCACAGCAGAAAGGCAAGAAATTGCCTTTTCACACCTTTTATTTCCCCCTGTCCCGCAAAGCCTTAGGACCAATAGCAATACAAACAACACTTGAACAAAAGATGCCAGACTTGGCAGATATAGGTTTGAGCTCTGGTTTTTCAGAACGTGTGCAACCACCACCACTTCGTCACATCCAAACTGTGCAATGGAAAATGGCATTAGAGTCCTCAGGTGGCAGCTAGAGGAAGGCTGGGCCCGCCAGGTGGTGCACAGCTATACTACATGGCAATTTTTGTTCTCAAAGAGGTACAGCTGTGTTCCAGCAGCACTGTGCCCTGGTTAACAAGTTCACTGGAGCTCAGAGCCCACACAGCAACTTGCACCAGACTATCCCTGGTATTCGCTCTGCCCCATCCCAGCAGACTGCAGAGAGAAAGAGTTCAAATGTACCTACTGCTGAGCTCTGGTAGGACCTGCACAGCCAGAGGGTGTATGCACAGGCAGGCAGGATCACTTACCCCAGCACATCCTCATACCAAGAGTGGGCCTACAGTTATGGAGGTCACCATATCGGTCACCTGCGTCTGTTAACAGGTCCTAGATATAAAGACTACCAGGACAAAGCCTTAGCAAAGGCAGCAACAAAATGATATTAAATACTGGTCTGAACATCGGTCTGGTCAGAACTTTCTTAGCAGAGCATTTGTCATACTGACATGACTGCCAAACAGCTAGAAGTGTATGATGCCACCACTCTGATTTTGACAGATCTTCTGCCATAGAACACAAATTCTGTGAGATTCCTCACAGAAGCCAACCAGCTCTGCCACTACTTCTGAGGTAACCTGAAAGACTTGAGTGCGGCCAGAGAGCAGCGGTCTTCCAGACTCTTCCTCAGAGGACAAAAAAATCTTTACTGCTGTTGGAGTCCTGTGACATCTCTATTTCAACTCAAATGAGACTGGATGACTGATTCTAAGGCTGCCTTAGTAAGTGATGGCAAAACTTGTTTTAAGTCAGCTCTGTAACGCTCTCTCACCACACAAGTTGTGCTACAAATTTAGTTAGCTGGTAAGGTCCTTAATGCAAATTAGAAGGACACTAATATTACCCTTTGATGTCTTTTTAGTATTTATGCCATGACTAAATTGGATAAGGGATTTACTAACATTTAAGACTATTAGGAAGAAAATTACATAGATTATGTGGAGAGAAGGAGAAAATTTTAAAAATCTCACACCCTATAAATTCATAAGGATATTTCTGATTAAGAACATTCAATGTCCAAATAAATGTTTTGGTTCCCCCAACTATTTTTAAATGAAGCAGTACACACTGTTTGCAATCAGTGTGTTTCTCATAACTTCACTGCTACATTTCGAGTCCTACCGTGTTGCAAGCTTATGGCAGACGACACCAGTGTCTGTTATGACTTCACTCAGTCTCAGCTCGAGGTGGACCTTCCCCTGAAACACACCAAAAACACCATATGAAGAGTTAGATTTATGCATAGGCAGTCACCATTCCAACTTCAACCAAAGCAAGCCAGTTTGTGCAAGTAATTTCAGGAGAAGTCCAAAGATTAAATAAGAGCTGTACAGCTAAGGTCTTTCAACTTCCAGAGAATCCAGACCAGTAGTCATGCATAATTCCCATCATTATATTACCTTTATATGTTGTACTAATTGAAGGATACAGAGTGTCCACAGTCTGACACAGAAATGTTGTGTTGGAGCTTTATCTGTAATTAGCATTTTAAATATTAAGCAAATATCTGCAGCACTACCACTAAAAATAGTATCACAGAAGTGTGTTATAAATTAACACCTACACATTTTAAACATCATAAAAATAAAATCTATCAAGCAATATAAATGGTAAGACAACTATCAATAAAACTACATTGAACAACTATTAAAAAAACCAAAAAGTGTTCAATCATGTTGCTAGTATTCACAGCATCTACTGTTACACAGTCTTCAAGCCCTTACCATCACATGAACTTTATGATGGCTTGGGCCAAAATACTATCCTTCAAAATGCTAAGAAAATAAAGGCAAACATGAATACCAACTGAACTCCTCTTATTCCATTACATTTAAAAATGTGAGTATCCACTCCCACTGACAAAAACTCAGCATCACTTTTACAGCGTGTATACAGTAAATGCAAAACACATTTTGTTATTGACCAAATCTGACATGTCAGCAGTGCCCAGTCATCTTCTGCAAATCATCATAGCCAAAATCAAGCCTTTCATTTTCATAACTATCTCCCCTCCACCCTTTGTAATAAAGGATGCTAAAATCCACCCTGCTAATTAGTCATGGCTCTAATGTGGGTATCATCTTTACCTCAAATCACACAAAATTCTCTTGCCACCCCTTTTATAAGATCTTCCAGATTCAACCTTTGGTCTTTTTGCACAGGACCAAAACTCTTGCCAGAGACTTCCCTATCTCTCGTGACTAGTTACTGCAGCCTCCTGCTCTACAAGGATGTCTATCCTGGGCCACAGAGCAGAGTGAGGATGAAACTCTGGCCTCAAGCTGCACCTATGGTGCTAAGATTCCCTACAGCAGATTTGTCTGGCCAAAAGCTGGTGAAGGCAGTCCAAAGCACTGCAAGGAGTGAAACAACAATTAAGGAGCATGGACAGGCAGAAGTTCAGTCCAAGGTCATTCCCTGGTACTCTCAGTTACTCTCTTAACTGTGCGTTAAGCACAAACACTGAACTCAGTGCCTGAATACTTGTCCTGAAGAAGCCTATGAGACATTCTGTTCCTTCCTGCTACAGTCATTCTCTCCCCTTCCTAGTGTATATCCCTTATTCAGTACCATTCTTTCTGCACTACCTTGAATGCCCACTTCAGGCTTTCACTCCACAAACCTTTATCACTACTTATACTTTCAGTACTCTGACTCAGTAACACTTTTTCCTATCTGAGGGCTGAACACAGACCCTTCAAGTACATGTGGCAGATTATACTGGTGTTCATCCAGAAAACAAGGAAGATAACCTCTCCAATCCATTTAAAGTTGCGGAGGCACCACAGCAGCTCGCTGGCATTTTGAACAGGGAAGAACATAAACACATGTGTGAGAGTTTAAAACAAGGCTTCTGCCATGTGTCTTTTGCATCATTTTAAACAAAATAATTAAATCACCACCACCTCCAATGCAAAAAACAAACATGTTGCATTTAGCTGTCACTCCTGATTCGTGTTTCAGTGACAGAGGTATCCTCCTTCACCCTGTCAGTGTGTGCCACTGGCTTCCAAATTGCAGTCAGCATCTGTCATTTTCTTCCAAACTGAAGCCTGTCCTCACGCATAAGAGCAGGACCTCTCTGCACGGATGCATAAAGCCACTTCTAGACCCAGCTCTTAAGGACTCAGTACCACTGCAATGTCCACTGTAGCTGCACATGACAAGGGCTGGGCACATAACCAGCTTAAGCAGAATAGCTTCCTGGCTTTTGTTTTACTATATTTTCCTTACTCTTCAATGTTCTCTCTTCCACTAGCTGCATATTCTATTACAGGACCAAAACCATTAGTTTCTGGACAATAAATTCATATCATGAACCTCTAAAACCCACTACTGCAATCTTTGTTGACATCCTGCAAACTCTACCTTTACCAGAGAAGTCAACATTAATACAAGTTTTGAAAAAATTAAGAGACAAGAACAGAGATTTTGCAACTTCAGAGAAAATATCCCTTTATAGAAAAATAGGAAGGTATGAAAATGTTTTAATAGAAATATTTCTGCTGGTTTTAAAAGTGAGACTGACCCTGCTCAGGAAAGAATGCTTCAATGCACTTAGATGAGCCTGAGAGCAAACTTCAAGTGGCCATTTGCTCAGTCTTATACAGACTGAGTAAAATGGAAGCTCCTCATTTCAGAAATTAGGTTGAAAAAAGATCTTTATAAAAATCAGCAGTATTTCACACATTTTCCTAGCTACATTAAGCATGAAATGATAGTGTTGCCTCTTCTGGGCTAAAAGCCATTTTTTCTTGTAGCTTTCATCTTTCTCTTGTGAAAGCTTTGAAAACGGTCAGCTGTTCAAAAAGTGACTCCAAGCTTCCTACAGGAAAACAGAGGTCATGGGATCACTGGGACCGGCAGCCTACCACTATTCCCAAAACACCTTCCAGTGTTTTACTTACAGTTAAAAACTCAAATACCTTGAAATAAGGCTACAGTAACACACTTGCAGGCTCAATTTACAGAAAATGTAACTCTCACATCAACAGAATGCTTTTTCCCAAATCAATTACACCATTACGCAACACATAAAAATTCATCTCAATAAATTCACTCCTGAGCAATGGCATTAGCTGGGTTTACAAAATACCAGATAATTCAGTTTGCAAAGGGAAGACAGAAAACTGCAATAAATCAGTATCATAAGATCAAAATTTAATCTAATCAACAAGAAGGTCAACCTAGAATGGATTAAATGTACCACAGAAACAGAATTGCCATGATCTTTGACTGACAATTTGCAAGAAAGAAATTTATATTTTTATTATTAAAAGAACTACTGTAATGATAAAAAGAGTCTTCTATTGCAGTAGATCTGCAGAGTTTACAAGCAGGAAAGATTAGACAATGAAGCAGAACAACAACAAAAAAAATCCATTTTATTGAAAGCTTAAACAGTGGCTTCATCCTGCTCAGAGAGAACCCCTCCTTTGGAGCCAGGGGGTGAGTCTAGCCTCAGTCCTGCCTCATAAGGCTATAATGCTTTTTTCCCCTTTAGCAGAGCAAAAAAATTCTGAGAAAAAATCTGAAGGTTTGACAATTCTGAAACAGAATGTATTAATTACTCAAAACATTTCCATTAACAAATATATTTCAGGGTGTTCCTAGAAGCAGCTATGCTTATTAGCATAACCTTCTCCTTCGGAAAGGTAGGATCCCTTTTCAAGGAACAAGCTGAAGGAGCACCAATTCAACTGCTGAACACTTCCTTTTCCATCAGTTCCAGCTGATATGGAGGGTGGGTTCATAGGTGGCACCTCCTTCCTAACCACATCTAACACCACATAATGGGGCCAGCCAGCTTCCAGTTTTCAGTTATTGATTAAAGAAGCCATCAGATGACTGAATTTCCTGTAGGGAAGCAGACAGTATTCAAAAAGAAATCAGTAATAAAAACAACTTTTGAAAGGCCTTACTGAGAAAAACACAAATTATACTATGCTTCTTAAATATAACCTTTAATACACACTCAGTTATCTGAAAACTAAACTGAAACTGATCGCAAGTTGGCAAAGAAAAGAAAAAGCAGACTTAAATCCTAGTTTAATAGATACAGGGAAAGCCTGTCTCCAACCACCTCCTTTCTGCTTGGAATGCAGCTGTGAGTCACTGTGGATTGAAACACCAGAAAGCAGTTACAAAGCAAATAAAAGTATACAAATGGTACCTACCTGTAACATGTTTCCAGCAGTTGCAAATTTGTGGTTTAATTTAATCACAGTACTTTGCAGACAAAGAAATGCATGGCCACAGATTATCCTAAAGTTACTCTTAGGACAAAGTTCCGCCATCCTGGCATAAAGCAGTTTTAGCATCCTGAACAAAGCCTCAGAGGCAGCATTTGCAAGGTCACCAGGACACAACTGGCAGCCGTGTCAGAGCGCAGTTACCTACACACATTTTGCCCTGGCATCTGATACACCCCACATGAACCAGAGACTGTAGGTTCAGATGCAACATCCGACCTAGCTCAAAACAGATGCAATCTGGTTTTTCAGAGAAATATTCATGAAAAAGCACTGACAAATACCAGGAACATCCGTGCCTATCTGAGGTTCTAGAAGATGCACAGAAGACTGTCAGTCTGCCTAAGTTCAAAAGACAGGAACCAAATCTACCAAAATTTCATAAATCATTTTTAAGCAAGTATCAACTGGGCCTCCATCCTTTTTGTTATTATCAAATTTTTAGAAGTATTTCACTTTTTAAAAACATCAAAGGAAAAGAACAAGTCTTCACTGCTGATTTTAAACAAAACCAGAAAATACACAGTTTGCTTGAATCTTAAGTATCAAGTCAATAGTCTTAATACCCAGGGCTCACACAGCATGATAATTCTCTCTCCTACAAAAGAACAATAGTTGATATCACAAAAACTCCTAAATAAGGTATTTGTTTACTATTAAACCTGCAGGACAAGAGGTTTGTGGCCACGCACCTTCCTACTTCTCACTAGGCTACGCAATTTTGCTGGGAACTTTCCCCTGCAAGGTGGGAGTGCACCCGGATGAAAGTTTTCCCAAACATTTATCCCATATGGGGACACTTTTCCCATCACAACTCAACTCTGCTCTCATTGCTCAGTAGTGTGGAAAGAGAGACTGTGACCCACTTTTGGCTCCCTACTCCTCATCCTGCTGGTAGAGTGTGACTGCAAGTAGTCTCACCCCAACTCCTGGAGATGGAGGAGGGAGGAGATGTAACAGACATGAGCCGTAGAAGAGGACTAGGCTAAGCAGGTGACATGAACCACAGCTCATGACTGACTCATGCCAGCACCACATGTTTTTGGAATCTCAAATTCAGGACTGTGGTAACAGTGGTCCATTGGTTTATTTTGCCTTGATCCAAGTTGTTTGGAGAAATAAGCATTGGAAGAACTCAGCACTGCATAGAGACCATTTATTCTAGGGAATAATCTGTGTCATTGCTTTCTCAGTCTTTCCAAATTTTATTTCAGGATATAGCAAGTGTTATTGGGCAGATCCTGTCTACTCTGAATCCTTTTTAGCCAACTTCCTGAGAAGTCACTTTCTGCCATCAGTAAAACTTAAAAGCAAACAAGAAAACTGAGCCAAACCCTAAGGGCTTACTAAATGCTGCCCTTGAGGGAGTGGGAAAGACCACGGGTGCAGCTACTGCTTTAGGTAAATCCAGCCCTGCAGTATTATCAGCCACCTCACACAAGGTCAGGCCTAACAGCGGCTTTGAGAGCAGGAGGAGGAAGGAGTTTGTTTGCTGTCTACATTTGCTGCTTCTAACAGCTGCTCCTTCCTTTAGCAGAGGGCAGCAGGCGGCCGGGAAAGGTCTAAGGATCATGCTAGAGATCACAGCCTGCCTGCTGGACCACAGTACAGCACACAAGAAACTGGAACAAAACCCAGCTGATTGCTGAGGAAAGTGCAGCAGCTCTGTTCAGCACTGCATGGATTCATAAATGCTAAGCAAAGCGGAACTGATATCTGCTTGCTCTCCATATGTGCAAGCATGTCAGAATTGCTCAGTAACTGGCAAACAACTTCACATGGCATAACATTAACCTTCCTGTTTCTCTAAAGGAAGAACACTGCCATATGGTCAAAATCCTTAGAATTAATCATGTTTTCCCCTCAAACAGTTTGATGGGATATAATATGTAGATGTTGTAAGTGAAAGGGTTTCATTTCCCCAGACAAATGATGTTCTGCAGATACAAAACCCACATATGTTACTTTAAAACCATGTACACTCATTGTTCAGCAATAGGTGCTCCTCACCACATGCCACATTACAGACTAGCTATTGAAGAGTAATAGACCAAAACCTGATTGACTGTCTTAGCCCTTCGTGCTCATAAGTCTGAATACTGTGCTCTTACATTCACACAGGGAGGAAGTCTTGCCACAAAGCAGGATCTGGTCAATAGCTGCTCTTTCCCTTTACCACAAACATTATTTACCATTGCTGATGCATGGTTCAGTTGTCTCAAGTAATTTTGTCAGTCGACATTTAGCCTTGAGAATCTCCCCACCCTATCAAAACAGACATGTGATCTCTCTTCAAAACAACTAGGAGATAGAAACTTAAGTGCCACTGCTCAAAATATAGAGGGCAACACTGATTTGTTTCCTGTATGTGGTAGAAAGCTGATACCAAACCTGGAAGCAGCTTCTTTTTGTAAAATTTGCATTTACCCATGCTTACAGTAGCTTGGACAAAATGTGTCAGTGACTCATTTTTATGCTAGAAGTGTTTAAGTACTTACACAAAGATAGTAAATATCAGTGTTGGACAGTGAGTGTGCAATGCTCTTAACTGTTCAACAGACAACATAATTCTATCAGTTACTGGAGTGAAACTGCCATATACAGTTGGTCCTAAAGACAATTATATCTTGTATCTTCAAACGCATATTCTTAATTAACAATTCGCAACAGAGCCATCACAGTTCAACACCATTTGCTCCACTTACACAAAGAGCATTTATAGAGATTTATACAGAACAGGAAGCAGGCAGATATGGGAGAGACCTTGGAAACTTCGACAAGGTGAATAAAAATAAACACTTCCAGCTTCCTCCACAGATCTGGGATAAACTTCTGTCACAAGACTGAATGAAGAAGAGCTAATTAAAAAAGCTTGCAGTGAAACCTCGGCTCTGATGAACTAATGACAAAACTCCCACCCTGGGAAGGCCAAGATTTCATTCATGAAGCCTGACACTTGGGATACAGATTCTGTATTCAATGGGAAGGTGCTGACATAAAGATTTTTTTGAGGAGCACACCACGCCTTCGCTAAATTCTTCTAGCTAATATACAGGCAGCATTTCAGAGCCAGTAGTTATGTCCAGCAGGACGAGAGGATTTTAGGTGTACTCTCCAAACATACCCATGAATGTTTTCCACTAATGAAGTATAGTACACTACATGACACCAGTCCATACTCAAGAACAGGCATGCTTAATCAACAATAGTCAAAGGGCTGCATAGACAAAATGCAAATGTGGTGAAAGGAAGAGGAAAGGCTTTTGGTGTCTGAAGAAAGTACTTAACATCAGTAAATCTTTTGCACAAAGCTTTGAGTACAGAAGGTTAAAATGTGAGACAATTTGCTTCCTCAGTGTTGGTTATCTGCCCTTTACATGCCTTTTATTTTTATTAAGTTGATAGCCAAATAGATATCTCAGACACATCAAAGTTCTTACAAGAAGGAAGGGGAAATGAGCAATTTTCAAGTTTTTGTCAGACTTTTTTTGCCCCAACAATGACTTTTACACAAGACCTTGAGCGTAACTGGCTTTGGAAAAGCATTCGGTCATTTAATACTGAAAACTCAGCTGTAAGAGGACATGACTATTTCACATTTGTCAGTGAGGTGGAGGAAGTAACTCAAAGCACGCTTGAAAAGGGGAGCTTTTAAAACAAAAGCCTGCACAGGAAAAGATGTCAGAATAATCTAACTCTCCTTGCAAGTCTCCCCCACTTTGGCATATACAGACTACATGGTTTGGAGTACGCTGGCATATATAGATATTAATCAGAATATCTCCGGATCTTTAACCACTTCACTGATTACATGTACACAAAGGGTATTTAGGCTGCAAAGCTCAAACTTCACAAAACAGACTTAAACTATGAACTTAATGTGAAACAAAATTAAGGGGAAAACTACTGAAAACCAGGAAAGGCCTTTTAAAGACTGCATGTGCGCTTGGGCTTAAATTCCACTGAGAACACATGGACCACTGAGAGCATCTGTCATCTACAGCCCTAGGCAAATATCTGAATCAGTTACTGTTGGGTAAACTTCCTTCTGTGAAGAAAAGGAAAACATTCATGGATCAAAAGAGATGTACACACAATAGCACGGCAATTTTTGCTTCCAGACCTCAAAAAGCATGACAATGAGACTACAGCAGTCTCTGAAAGAAAAATTACTAGTAGAAAAGAAACATATCCCATTTAAGGTGTGCAACATCATGCTTGTACTGACCTCAAGCAGCTTACAATGTTGTCTCCTCTGCTGCTAGCCCCTCCCCTCCAACTGAAGCTGCCTGATTGCTTATAATCTATTTCAACGCAAAAGTTAAACCATTTTCAGTAATGGCTCAATTCCTGTTCTACTTCTCACTGAAATGCTCAGTCTTTTGTACTGTCAGACACTGGGCATTTAACTCTGGGCACAGTACTGAGGAGGAGGTGATACCATGATGATTTTTTTGCTTTTTTATATACCCCTTTTAATATACTCTTTTATATAGCTTTTATGTATTCTTAAGTGCTTTTTAGCCCACATATTTTAAGTCCTTAGGTTTGATAACTAGCATAGACCCAATATTCCCTTAAGCCAGGAGACCAAACATCCTGGAAGCCTCAGCCACCAAGGTCTTCTCTGGAACACATTTTGTAACCTAAGATAGGCCCTTCGGGGGGGGGGGGGGGTTCCTCAGGGAGGGGAATTCACTCAGCCTCTCACTGGGGAATCTTTGATAGATATGCTAATTGGTGAGGCCTATAATGTTAAACCCAAACTATTGTGGGTGCATTTTCGATGTGCATTTTTCGACGTGCATTCCCGCGTGCTCCACCTGGAGGGAGTGCATCAAGGATCCTTAAAATAAATACCGAGATAAAACCCTTTTTTCCCTTCTAACCCTGTTTGGTTCTTGATTTTAAGACCAAGGATAGGCTTCAGAGGCAGGCGCCATCAGAAGATGGGAACTTAAAATTCCCTCAGCTAAATGTGCACAAACCCACCTGGTTATAGTTTCATACTTTCAGAACAAGTTTTTCAGTCTGGAAAGTTAGGCCATAAATTATGCATTAATGGCTGCTGTCAACTTCCATTCTGCACTTTGTATAAGAAAACTTCCCAATCACATTTAACATTTTATTCTATATTTAAAAAGGAAATATTCAGATATAATGCCATTTCATATTTGCCTGCCAAACACAAATACAAGTTGGAGTTTCATCATTTGTTCTCCACAGAGCAGCTCAAACTTAATCACCTAGAGCACAACTGCTGTTTCATCACTCAGCTATATCTCAACAGCGTCCAGGCTATCCACTGACAGGACTAGAGCGGAATATGCAATGTGTTATTTCAAACTAATGAGAGCAAAACCAGCCAGTAAAATGCGTGGGCATTGATGTACCAACAGAGTAAAAGCCTGTCAGCTTCAAGGGGCAGTTACAGCCCACTGCTGAATGACACAGCACTGGGTTCTGGCAGCTGCTGTTTCCCGCTGACTCAGGCGAAGGGAAATTCAGATGCACCTGATGATGCTCATTATCTCACTAGGTAGGTTTCCTAGACCAAATGGTAAACCCACAAAAGGCATGTGGGTAATGCCTGCTCTGTATCTGTGGGCTGAGCAGCTGCACAGTCCCACCTGTACGGGTCCATGTGATGCTGAACACGACGTGGTGGTGAGATCACAGGCCTCTGAGCAGCACTCAGCCTAGACAGACAATGCCCTCATTTTTCCTTCAACATGAGCAATCATGCCAGACTCCTTTACTTGCTGTCAAGCAATAAATGGAGGTGGCATTAAAGCATCCGACAGTAATACTCATATCTGTGTAGTCTGACAATTAATGTAGTCCTGCTGTCAGTAACATCCTTATCTGCAATAAAATTTATGAAGTGGTAATCTCACTCCTGACAACACAAAGCACCTTTATAAGACAGTAAGAATTGGCAATGTTGTAAAACCATAAAACTGGATTCAAAATCTCAAGCTAAACACCTTGGAAACAATATGTGAAGTTACACAACATTAACACTTACATACTGATTTTTTAAAGTATACAGGAGCTCATACAAATGAGATACAAACCATGTTGAACAAAATTTTAAATTCTTCTCACGAAACTTCAGATAGCTCAAAATATCAGTTCTTACATCACAAATGTTATCTGTACTTTCAAATCAGTCTTTGTGTTCTGAAAAATGAGGTAACACGTCCCAGAAGTCGGCCACAAGAAACACAGCATCCAATATCGCCAATATTTGAACAATCCATTGTTTCTCAGGTGGTTTTCAAGTTTCTGACTGTGCTGGCTGGTCTGCTTAAAACCTGGGTATTTTCAGACTTTGCACAGGGTAAAGGTAAGTCCCTCATAGGTTTATTATTCTTACCCAGTTTCTTTCATATCACAGCCTAATGTATTAGAAATAATTAGAAACCTGGTCTCTTTTTCTAATTTCTCAGTCTGACCGTATAACCTCAAGCAAGCCACACTCTTTCTGACATTTACTCTCACTGTATTCAAAGTGTGGGAGTGACAATAGCTTACCTCAATAGAGTGCTGTGATGCTTAACTAAATAGCCACGAAGTGATCCACAACATGGAAAACAGTACAACAGCCACTGGCTGACAAAACCAGAAGATGCAGGAGTTCCCCAGCATACAGCTCAATGTTTAATCCATTAGATTACATTGGAACAACTGCTAGAATGATAAAACTGATAGCTGGCACGTTAAAACTGCCTTCGAACTAGTATTTGCATGATTCACTGCAGATGTTTACAATTAAAAATTTCTTAAACTATTTTCCTTAAAACTGGAGGAAAACTGAGTAATATTGTATAAATACTCACCATTAACACAAGCATTCTATTTTCTCTTACACATGAGAAAGTGCTTAGAAGAACAACTGAGATACCGCAAATGTAAAAGATACAAACACAAAAATATTTAATTTGGCTATCTTCACTTGCATAAGAATTCATACAAAATATTTACGAATCTGCTCCCACTGTTACGGAGAACCAAGCCCTCTTGCAGACTCAACATAAAGACCAAGGAACATTTAAGTAAATGGATAAAATCAGAGTATCATGTAATCATATTTATGCTACTTGTAATAAATGCTTATCATGGAGCCCAGAAACAGCTTTTAACAGGTGGGCTCTTGTAAGGATGAAAACAGCAGAAGTTATAAAACTGTATAACTACAAAGAGAGAACATGCTTTCCCGCAAATCCTGTGCTCCTCATCCCTCCCAAAGCTAGAGCTGCCTGCAACTTACATTTACCAGTACTGCCCTAGAAAGTACCCTGGTCTAAAAAGCTTCCACAAATTCACTCTGTATAAATATTGTAACAAAATAAACAAAGCAGAAGCTTATCTAAATATTGGCCTTCTTCAACTGATAAATTACAAAGGGAAAGTTTTCATATCCTACAGGAAATAAACACTCAAACTATTGTTCTAAAAGCACTGTCATAAGAGGCTTTGGGGTAAGAAGACAGGGAGACTAGGGTAAACAGAATAGATCTCATAGTTAAAAGCCTGTTAAAAGCCTTTCCATCACCAGTGACACTGAAATGTGGCATTAAAGAGGATCAGTATTTTACAAGAGAATGTCACAGGCTGAACAGGCTGTCCTGAGGTTCTCTTTGTATCACATGCACAACAGTATATTATTTGTCTCTCCAAACAAAAAGAAAACCTGATCTCACATGTATTTTCATATATGCTCCACCACTCATGACCACACTGTTTGTTGGAATGTGTGTACATTTTAAGTGTCATTTTCCAGCCTGGTATGTGCAGACCTGCATGCAGACTGAAAAGCCAAGACACTGTGTCCAACCCTACCATACAGAATTATCTAAGAGGCATTTCCCCTTGCATTTATCTGAGACTTTTGCACAGGTCAGACATTCATGTCTCCTCCTAAACAAATGCTGTGGTTCTAAAGTGATCTCTAATATATACTTACAGGAGGAAAAAAAAAGTAACTGGCACAGTATCCTGCTACATCATTTTGCTTTCTTGCTTTGTTATAATGACTGTTTTCACAAGACCTAATGTCCTAACAGAAAACAGAATCTGCTTCAAAAGAGGGCAAGTACAAAAAGAGGAGTCTCACTGCGTACAAAAATTTGCAAAGTAACAAACCCTAAACGTAATTTAGGGTTGAAGTAATACAATTATCAGTATTCCGACTGTTTGGAAGAGAGCCTAGAAATCTGTCAAAAAATGTTTTTCACACTTAAGATGTACTTGCTGCCATTCCTGTGGCAACCTGCCAACATAATTATTTAAAGCAGTACCTGCAGATACTATTTTCAAGATGGCTCCACTCCCTGAGGAATCAAATGTTATTTATAGGGTCTGAAGTTATTTGATACTTGAGATAAACACACCCCTCCTCATATCAGTGACCCTGATAGTTCACATAGTTTTAATTATTTCTGTAG
Organism: Falcunculus frontatus; assembly: GCA_013398115.1. NCBI lineage: Eukaryota > Metazoa > Chordata > Aves > Passeriformes > Falcunculus > Falcunculus frontatus. The sequence continues at coordinate 92,954 of VZRV01003108.1, read as the reverse complement.
GCAGAATCCTGGCCCCCAGTGATTCATGCACACCTGTAAGCCACCCTACGCTTATCACCAAAACCCAAACCATACTAACGGGCAATGCTTCCTTTTTCTAGTGAAGCAACACATCTGTCCTAGAGCTATGAAACTCATAAAACTGCCATGGCCTTGTTTCAAATACTCCTTTGCCAAGATATTTCTTTACCCATCTCACCTGTACTTCCGAATCAGCATCAACATGCTGGAGTTGAAACCAGGTGTCTCTGTTATGATACTTCTGCAGATCTTCTTTCTGTATAGCTACCTTTCCTGAAATAAAACAAACCAGAAGCACAGTTTAAGACATGCTGTAGCTCTCCCAAGATATATTTCAATCAAAACCAAGTTTTAAAACAATGATTTAGGGCCTGTCCTATTCAAGAAAGGCTTCAGAACAAGGAAAGAGTTTTTTGGGGTATACTTCTTTACACAATACATAAGGATGAACACAATACTGATGGATCATGCGATTCTGATGAGCATCTTTTTCCACCGCATTTTGTGAATGACTTGAAAATTCCTGAAGTCCTAGTCACCTAACAGAGTGAAGCACTGGACAGTATGGACAAGCTTATAAATATGCTTATAGCAAAAATGTCATTATTACTTCTCTGACATGCAATTAAACTTCTGGGAAGAAAAGCCTGGAAACTGTTGCAGAGATTTTTTTTGAGGCTGAGGGCTGCAACACTCCCAAATTATAGGTTCCATGCATATGTTATCGCCAACAGTATTTCAGGATGAGGCTTTTCACTATATAGTTTTGTAGGAGAAGGGAAACAACTAGAAATGTCAAGTCACAGCAGATTCCCACATCTGCATTTTGAGGCCCTGTCAACCTCTCCCTCTCACTCAAATCTTTCAGACTTCGCATTTTGCAACCCAGAGGCACCCAAAGCCTATCCCTAACTGTAGAGGAAAGTGGCAGGGGGAACTCACCCCAAAACACTGAAGAGCTTTAATTCTCACCTTTTTATATCACTCTTACCACTACCAAATTAGCTGTTTTGGTAGGTACTGTAACAGCACCCAGGTCCATGCTGCTGTAAACAGCCCACATGCATGCAAAGGGTCAATGCAGAAACTTCTGTCCTGCCCAATCTCTCTCAGGCAGCATGTAAAGCACTCTCTGAGGGACAATGAAACTTCTTCCAAGCATCTTTCTTTGTATACACAAAGCTGAGCATGGCATGCCTGAGGAGCTCACAATCTTCAGAAAGCTGCCTTGGGTTGGGTGGCTCCCCAGGCACTGAGCAAAGCAGCACGCTCAAAGTGAAAGAATCCAGGGCAGTCAGAGACATTAACAAGGCTCGAGGAAGCTGGGGTTTGGAAATGTGGTTGGGTAGACTTTCACTGCTAGATGAGTTGCTCACACACTGTTTGCAACCACTGCTTTGTTACAAAAACACAGACTTCTTTAACCAAATGTTGTTAGATGAAACTCACCAATGGATATAGTTTTGTGGGGAAAAAGATGACCACTACCTAAATTCATGCAGTTTGACCAGATGTCAGTAATACATTACCCCAGCAAATGTTAACAAAACACATTTACAAAGAAAAAAAAAAGTAAGAACACATGATCAAAGACTACAAAAGTGGCAAACACAAAGCACTCTCCCTTCTGAAATCTAAAAAGCTTACAGAAGTCCTAGCAGCAAGTCCTACACATAATGCATTCCCTCAATTCATGGCCTTTTCCTTCTAGATGGCTTCACCCAGCCCTCCTGTTTGCTGGGCTACACTCTATAGCATGCTGCAGCTGCATTCCTCTGTTACCTCAGGCTGCTTCTGGTGACAGTTTCCAGATTTCCAGTCCCAGTTCCTAAACTACCCTGCCATTCTTCCACAGCTGCCCTCCATAGTATCTGCCAGGGTTTCTGCTCTAGCTTCCCTTTCAGAACTTCTGACCCATTATTCCCAAGTCTTGTTCATTCTGCTCTCAGCACCGTCCTCTCACTGCTTTTCCTTTAGAGATTATCAGATCCATCTCCTGGCAAACATTTAACTAGAGATTAACAAGGGAGACTCATTACCAGACTCCTTATTGGCTATGCAGAGCAAGCCACTTGAAACTTCTTAGAAAAGAAATAATTAAATTACACAAATCTACAAAATAATATGGTAGGAAGGGTAAATAAGACATCTGAACTGTGCTGAACAGAAGACACCAAGTTATTCTGCTGAGAATCTATGGGATGATGACTGTTTTTTCAAAGCTTCTACTTTTATTCTCCAACCATAGTGGTTTGTGGGGAACCTAGTTTCTCTAAAACACTTTGAGAGGAATGCATTTAAATGCATGACCTTCCACTAATTGCTCTGGACTTCACTTGAAATTGTTTACTTTCACTGCTTGCTATCCTCACTGCACCCTTTAATCTCTTGCAGAAATCCTCCACCCAGCTGCAGCATTGCACACACTTTCCAGTCACCATCACCTACAGTCAGTCCCATTCACAGTCAGCTCCCATGTAAGCAGCACCTTGCAGAAAACTCAAGGATGGTTTCCCAATATCTGCACCCGTACGCAGCAGATAAATGGTGTGATCGCTGCCCCCTCTTTCAGCAGGGAGTTCCACTGCTCTCTGCATCAAGGATGGCAGGGTAACCCAGATGGGTCTGGCCACAAAGTCAGTACATGATTGCAGCACAGAGTGTTCACAGGCAATGGCACGTGCCTCCAGCTCTGAGGGAGTTAATGTGGTGATACAATTGTTTTGATTAGGAAACTGTTTGAACAGCACTGTTTGCTCTGCACACAAGCAAGTTTTATTAATGACTGAAACTTATTGACTGGGCTGGCTATAATCCAGGGGTTTTCATTGCATACCGAATGATCCACAGAGAAGAAAAATCTACTAGGGAAACAAAAAAGGGTGGCAGTAAAAAGAGGGCCTACAGTTTGGCCAGTCTAAACATATACAAAGATATATTACTGATAGGGCAGAAAGTTTGATCTGCCCTGTTAAACAGGTCTCTGCATAAACACAGAGGAGCTTCCCTCACAATTTGGTAATAACTCTTTACCTGCACCAGCCACATCCCTATGCTCATCCAGCTCACATTCCTCCTCCTCACCAGACCCACATAAAACACAGCAGGTGCTGAGCATGGTCATGTTTCTGCCCTAGTCTACACAGTCACTGTTCTTCCACTGACTGACCTACATCTGACCTGGCTCAAACAACTTCCAGCCACACCAGAACTAGGTTAAATCTAGGCCAATAATCACAAGCTGTTGGCACCTGCCATTTGACCTGACACTACACGATAAGAACCCGTAATTCTCCCTGAAGATAAACCTGACACAAGAGGTCAGAAAGATTTACCACCACTCATTTAAAGGACGTTTTCCTCTTTGTGGCTCTCCAGCACGTTCCCAAACTCGAGCCCATTGTCTTGCACTCTTTCTCAAGACTTGGGTGGCTTCCAGACAGCATCAAGAAACTCTAAATCTTGCACCTGAGGCACCCAGCCACTCCTGCTGGTTTCCTCAGAGTGGCCCCAGGCTGCAGAGTCTGCATCTGTTTAAGCTTTTAGAGACTGTATGGGAAGAGGCAGGAAATAGCCAAGCTTGTTGAACAACATAAGGTGTAATTTCAAAACTTAGTGTAAGTTACATTTTTAGAAGTTAGATTCTCAGCAATAACCAGCATTCTTCTCATCTGAACTAATTTCTTTCTGAAGCCTGATGCTCACCAGGACCTCAGACTGGGGTAGGGTAGGAAAACCTCACACATTCCTGTGTGTTTTCCACCCATATGGCAGCAATTTCCCTATGACCCCCCACCCCTACTCCCCTCCCACTTCAGACTGAACAGATCTTCACTGGAACATTTAAATCCTAAGCTTTGTGTTTAAAACAAAGGTGCAACGTCCCACAACTGAGCTCTTCCTTCTGTGAACCTCTCTTTAGAGAAAAAACAATATACCAATAACCTATTGTTGAGCAGACAGCTTACAGATTAATAAAGTTACTACCTAGGCCCTGGATGGTTTTAAAGCTGCAAATTCCACTTTACAATCCCTGGTACAAACTGCTTTAAGAGCCTCCTACGTTCTCCACCCATGCACCCCCGTCCTCTCAGCAGGGCATACTGAAAACTATTGAGGAAATCAAGTGAATCTAAAAAAACCCAAACAATGAAAATAAACATTCTGGGTGAGGAGAAGGGAATAAGAAGTAAGTTTCAGGGGTCACATGTGGGTGGTGTTGGCATCTTTAACACAAAGGTCATTTCAACTAACCTGTTTTAGAGCTTCCCCACTCAAGAGTCACATAAACATTGGTAGAAGACAGCAGGAGATCACTAATTTGAGCACAGAGATTCTGAACAGAGAAGGGTAGGAATTTCCAGCTATACTGCCTGGGAAAGTGCTTGTGGAAGCACTGCGACATCGGTGCGCATCCCTCACTGGTTAGGAACATTTTTCCAAAGTAAGTCAATGCAACCCATTAACTTGTCCCTGGACATGCCTAGGCTTGTTAAGTTAGGGTCAACATCTCCATACAAAGACTAACAAAATTGATAATTTGGCTCAGGCATTCTCCATCCATACACAACCACCTCCTGCCTGCATTACCTGTTGGTGACAAAAGGGTTAAGCATCAGTGAAAGGATTACATCCCACCTTTTAATAGTAATTTTCCAGTTTGCAGCTGAGATATGTGAATATTTATGACAGATGCTAGACTAGTAGAAGATTTCTTTACTGAAAAAGTAGTCACAGTAGCAATAGGATAGGAACTTGTCATTTTAAAAGGGCACTAGGCCCTACCTGAAAAGTGATCCAACAGTTATTTTACAGAAGCCTAAAATCAGAGCATTTCAGGAGCTCTTGTATCTTCTCTTTAGGTTATCTTTATCTTGGAATACCTACACAGTGACAACAACAGAATTTTACACACTGCTGCCAAGTGAGCTGAAACAATATAATATTTTTTAATATAACCATTAACAATGACTGCAGTACAGTTAATTTACAGCAAAGGGTTAGGTCTGAGTCACACATTAAAAGGCCCCAAAAGCCTAATTAACTGAGTCTTCTCTCAGCTCTGAACAGAGACTACTTTGTCTACTTCCTATATGCTGCAGTCTTAGGCAATAAGCGAGCCTCAAAGCTACATCAGAAGTTGCTTCATGTTAGTATGTTAAGTGCACAGACACACTATATCAGTGTATTGATTTAATATAACTGATATGAAGGTGCACAAAGAAAGTCACAATAGTTGGAAAGACTAAGGACAAATCAATCAATTTTAATCAACACTTTAGGCTGTGAGAGCCTAATTAACTTGAAACAAGAAGCATCATTGGTATTCCAGCCTACCTAGAATTTTGTAATTATCTGTATGAAAGGTTGTCTTTAAATGAAAGTACAGAAACTTCGCCTGCCTTGTTCAAGAACAGCACAAATTCACTCACCTCTCCCATAACACGAAAAAAGATTGAAACAAGTAAACCCCCTATTTGAGAATTACTAAGATAAGGATGAGAATTAGGGGCAACATAAGGCTTCAGAGCCTTAGAAGCAGCAGAATTGCTCCCTCATGGCTCCTGTGCAGTGCACCATGAAGCACAAGCACTATTAGACCATCTGCTACAATGGGTAAGAATTTAGTGACAATAATGGCAGAACACTTCCAGCACAGCACCAGTGCATCCTACAGAGAGTACTGAGGTATGTGATATTCATGAACCCAATTTCATTTGTTTGGGTTTTTTAAACTAGTCCAAATATAATAAGAATATCACTTATTAAATCCATTTTTCCCCTTTGTGGGATTTATCTTGGACAATAAGGCAGAGAAAAGTAGGCTGTGGACAACACATAGCTTCTATCCTTAAGAGTTGCAAGCTGCAGCATTGCATGAACTGTCTTCTATCAGGGCTGTTTTGCTGGTCACAATCCAAGAGATCTTGACTGGCTTCCATAGAATTTCTGCTCTCCCTTCCTGTTAAAAACATCAAAATCCCCAAACATGCAAAAAGAACCCTCCTCAACCACGCCTCTGGTAATCACCTCTCTGCCAGCTGCTCTCTGGGCCCTTAAGATGGCCCTACATTTGAGACACTGGGTATAGCCTGTGGTTGGTTGCAGTGGGACAGTCCTGAACTCCAGACTTGCAGTCACTGCTGTCTGCCTTACCAAGGCACCAAGGGCACCAAGACCCTGAGCATGCCACCTGCACCGAGCCACCACCTCCTTCATTCCCTCTCCACATACAGACAATATTAACACCTGTCATTACGTAAGGAGGAGGGCTGCATGAAAGTACGGTCCAGGTTCTAGCACATTATGCTCAGTAGTTTTGTTCAGATTTTTTCTTCTTCATCCTAGAAGTACAGATACCACTTTTTGAAAGCTCAACTTTGTTTTCCTGCTCTTGGGACCACCCATCCAGTTGAAAGATCCTGTGAGTGCATCCTAACAACTTATTCTATGCAGAGAGTATTTACTGTAGCCTTTCTGTGTAGTTGCAGAGAACCTTTCCAAGATAATTCTAGTTTATAGCTTCTTGAGACTTGTCATCCTGGAAGAGTCATCTGTTTCCCTTAGTTCATTAGTAGTTATATTTATATTGTACTGAGTAGATACATTATTCCCATGTCATCCAACAGTACATTACAGTAACAGTAACCCACTACCTAAGCCATAGTCAGGCTAGAACAAAACAAGGAACACTATTTTCTACTGAAATTTTGATCTCTGCTTCGTGCTGTATTGGAGGATCTTTCCTGCACTTAACCAGCAAGAAGAACAGTTCAGCACGGACGATTATTTTAATTTTTTTTTCTTTTAAATCAGTAAAATAGTGAAATAAAAAAGGTGATGCTTCAGCTACATTTGGTAACAGTTAAAACAGATAATAACAGTAGATAGGTTGCTTGGATGTTTGGTAACAAATTGTGGCAACTCCACAACACATCTCCTCAGCTTTGGAAGTAGCCATTAACAAAGGCACAGGTAACTCAAACATGCAAGCCTTAAACAACTTTCAATTCCAAAGTGTTTTCACTTTGTGAGTGTCTCCAAGAACTATGATTTGATTTCATCTACTTTAGTCCAGAGTAGCTAAGTTTAACTACTTCCAAAGGCAAATTTGTTTTAGTGCTTTACTTTGCTTCACCTCATTCAGCACTATGCAGGAAGAGAGTTACAACCTGCCAGGATGTAATAGCCACAATAGTTTCAATATGTCATAGAACACACCTAACAACCTGTATGAAGGTGACTTAGGGCAGTGAAGTTATTGTAAATGTAATTAACAGAAGAAACACAAACTAGTCTTCTAGCACCGGCTTTATGCTCCTTCACTGAAAAGCTTCAACATTAGACATCTGTGCTTTATTCAGCACCATTCCATCCCCATCAGCACAGCAACCAAGCCTCTCCTCAGCCAGGAATACCACAGACTTAGAAAAGTTCTTACCCCCCAGTGCAGGATGGGGACAATGCAGCACTTCTTCCCCTCAGAACTTCACAGGGATGCACTTTGCTCTATTCAGCTCCTGCTTAGCACAGATGTTGGCAAGTCAGTTTCATGTATCTCTTACAAAAACAAATGAAGTGCTGAGGTGAAAAAAACTAAACTGACTTAAGTAGAGGATAAATAATTGTGCATTTGTCACCTGAAAGACAGACGATATTAACTTATCTCTCAGTGCAGTGTTAAGTGACTTGGTGTGGCACATTTCCTGTTTTTGAACTGATCTGTATGTTTAAGGTCACAGCCTGGCAGCCTGAGCTATTCATTACACACCTAGAAGAATACCAGCTCAGGGCATATCAAAGACATGTTTTCCTCACTAAATCTAGCTCAGTTATTGAGGTGTGAGAAGCCTAGTTTATTGTCACAGCATGTCTCACTCAACATTTCTAAAAAGCTGAAAAACATCAAAACAATCATTAAAGAACATTTGCCTGACATAGCAGCACTACTATCCAAACATTCCTTCTGCTGCATCTAGCCAGAGACATCTTTTTTTCCCCATTATTACTGGAGGGGTACCAATTGACAGTTTTTCAAGTTAGCCCCATCTCCTCTGTGTTTTTCTGGTTGTAACAACTAGATGGAAATAGCTATTCTACATATTATAGACACATATTCCAGCAAATTGGCCTACTACTGCTATTGGATCATTCAGAAACAAACAAATACAATTTATAACTGCATTTACCATTGCTTTCAGTTGTATATTTCCTGCTCAAACCATCTCAACATACTATATAAATCAGTACATAAACTCTATCCAGTAACAGTCAATATCAATTAAACAGCTTACGACTAGTTTACTTCCACAGTAACTATTTGCTATATTTTATCTAAAAAATTGAGAAAAATATTTCAGATCCACTGCATTTTCTTCACTATATTTGCATTTCAACCATCATCGAAGATTCTTCCAAGACACAATTGTTCAAGAGTTGTGTCTGTTAAACTAACAAAATCCCAGATGACTTAGCAATTACAATTAAGAAAATGCAAATGTAATAAACAAACATGCAAACTCCAAAGATATCTTTATCTGCACAATCCTCCCATCCTGTATGCCAAAATACTACAGTATGTTCCAAAATATATCTGCTACACATGTTCCAGTTTGAGTTTGTTTGGCTCCTCTCGGAAGTTTGTGTCAGAGGCTTCAGGGGGTTCTTTTCATATTCTGTCTCCCACATCTTCCGTTTTTGGTAGCTTAAGCATTCTCATGTGTCACACACAGAGTTGCATTTCTGAAGTTAAAGAATTTACCATCACAAACTTATACTTCATACTTGAATAAATAAAAGCATGCCTGAGGTCCAGTAACCCTGGAAGTCAGTATTGTAACACCAAGAGAAAGTCCTGGGAACAATAAACAGTGAACCAAAAGTAATTCTGCTAACCAACCATCTTCAAAAAAGAGCTACTTGCCAAATTCTCACCATTTTGACATATATACAGCCCATTCTCTGTCTCAAAACCACCTCAAAACCAGCCAAAAAAACAATGCAAAGAGACGTCAAACATCGCAGATTGCACACAGGTAAATTCACAAGCCCAATAAAATATGGATTTAAAATTAGTCTCTCCTGGATGGAAGACACAACCCCCCAACTCCCTCCTCTGAGAAAGTTCACCACTGGATGAGCATGAGTAACCACATTTTCTTCAACAGAATTGTCTCATGATAACATAATGTAACAAGTGATCTCCAGAATGCAAACAAAGGGCCTCTAACTGCAGAATTTGGTGGTTCCATGGAAAAGAGCTCATTCTAGTTCTACTCTGACCATCCTTTTCAGTAGGGACCTCTTCCAAACCTTCCTTGCTCAAGTCTCTTCAAGAAAAGGTTTAAGTCTTAAAACTGAGCTGGAGATACACAGAGAGCAACTATTGTTTTTAAATATTACATACTTTTATCAAATTAGGGTTCTCTTGTTCAAAAAAACTCAACTGTTGAGCTTTGCTGCTGTTGACTCCCATTCAAAAGGAACTACTGAAAACAGTTACTCCAGAGCACTGTTCTCTTTCCAGAATATTTTCCTACTACAAGCAGGACTTAGAGAGTAGTATCAAACTGACAGTAATTCTGGAATTTTTTTCTCCTCTCTTCATTGCTATTTATCACACTTCCATTTCTTTGAAATGCTTTTCAAAATATGCCTGCAATAATGAGGGAAGGGAACAGACAAAGGAAGAGAGAAAAAAATAATACAATAGATAATATGCATCGTAAAATCTCAATGTAGACAGGAAACACCAGAGTTTTGACTTCTAGTGCTACATCAACACTGACACCAAGCTATGTGGTTTGGTTGACCCACTGGAAAGGAGGAATGGCATACAGGGGGACTTGGACAGGTTGAAGAGGTGAGACCATGGGAACTTCATGAAGTTTAATGAGGTCAAGTACTAGGTCCTGCACGTGGGTCAGGGCAATCAGAAGCTCAAACACAGGCTGGGTAGAGAATGGATTCAGAGCAGCCCTGAAGAGAAAGATTTGGTGGTGTTGGTGGACAAGAAGCTCAACATGATCCAGCGTCGTGCACTTCAAAGTCAACGGTATGCCAGGGCTGCAATGGTATCCCAGAGACCAGCAGGTCTAGAGAGGCGATTCTGACCCTCTAACTCTGCTCATGTGAGATCCCAGCTGGTGTATTTTGTCCAGGTCTGGGGCCCCCAACACAAGAAGGATGTGGACCTGCTGAAACAGGTCCAGAGGAGGGTCACTAGGTTGATCAGAGGGCTGGTGCATCTCTCCTATGAAGACCGGCTGTTCAGCCTGGAGAGGGACTTTTTATAGGGCATGTAGTGATAGGACAAGGAGGAATGGCCTTAAACTGAGAGTAAGTTTAGAGTAGACAGTAGGAATGAATTCTTTTCTGTGAGGGTGGTGAGGCACTGAACAGGTTGCTATGAGAAGCTGTGGATGCCCATCCCTGGAAGTGTTCAATGCCAAGTTGCATGGAGCTCTGAGCAACCCGGTCTAGTGGAAGGTGTCCACTTCACCATGTTTCAACCACGGTGTTGAAACTAGATGGCCTTTAAAGTCCCTTCCAACCCAGGCCTTTCTATGATCCTAAGACCAGTACGGTAAGATACCAGATTGCCTACCTGTGGATTCTGCAACACATGCAAAAGTTAACTTAGCCATTTCTGAAGAGATAGTGAGAAATGAAAACTCGATAAATAATTCAAGCATGCAAACAAAAGTCTTTATATTTTCTCCAAGTCATTTTCACAAACTGCTCCCAGTACCTTTAAGATTACTCTAGCAGCTCCTGAATAATTCCCCTCAAACATCAGAGCTTGATTATTAAAATATGAACTTAGGGAACACGGAGAAGACAAAAATATTTTCACTTCTCTATCCGCAATTTCATGTGTCTGACATGTATTAAGCGGTTCAAGAGACTCTTTTTCCAAGAGAGGGAATAAAGCCCTGAGCAACTAAAGTCCCTGGCCTGTTGATGGGTCACTGCAGCTGCTAAAAACTGGTGACACACAAAGAAATCAGATAATTTCAACAACGAAAAACTCATCAGTTGAAAGAAGGGAGGTGTTACTTTCAAAGTACAAGGGAAACTAGACATTAGAGAGACCAAAAAGCTTCCCAAAAGCTCACTCCAACAATCAGAAACTGACTCCCTCCTCTCCAGGATGCTATACACACGTGAGCTCACTTATGGACAAAGGGAATGATGGTCTGCTTTTCCAGCTCATATGTAAAACAATAATTAAAGAAAAAGCTTGTGACTGCATGAGAAATTACTATAATGTAAAGATACATATAAAATATCTGCACCACCACTCCATGGTTTAAGATAATAAATTCTATGCCATTGTACAAACTGTTGCTCAACATCTGACAACCTCCTCTCTACAACCTCTGTCAAGACATAAATCTCATTGATAGCTATAGCCATGGTAGTCATACACGACTTATTTCAAAAGAGATGAATAACTGAAAAAAAAAAAAGGCCAAAGTGTTCAAGTGACTTAAAATAGAAACTGTTCCTCTCAATAACAACTAAGCTTTTACAAGGTTTTTATCCCCAAAGAGATAAATGGAGCATCATGCAATTTGCTGCAGATGAAATGCATAGCAAATAATATCTGGAAAAGCAGGAATCTTGTCAATCTCAAACAGGCACTGGAAGTCTTTTAGAACTGTTCTGTAGGTGACAGCTTGATCTGATACACTCCATAAAATTCTGTTATCGTTGTACTTGGGGTACCTGTGGCCAATAGCTATTCCTCTGCCTGCTGTTAAAGTAGTCACAGCTTAACAATACTGCACACAGACAAGTGTGAGGACCCTGGAAAACTGTGAGACTAAAGGCTATGCATTTAGGAAAAAAAAAAAAAAAGGTAACATTTGCAGTAACAAATGATGTTGTCAACATTTAAACAAGGTTTTATAGCCTGTTTCAGCTAAACTACAATCTGCATTCACTATCACAACAGACAGCACTTATGTCCCCAGCATTTTATATATAATATGTGATATTGAAGGCATTTTTGTCAACTGACAAAAGAAGGGTAATACTGAGCACCACTTACCACTATCATCATCAGCCCTATCAAGATCCCCAGCTCATAAGACTACATATGACGTAAAAGTTAAAATCAAAGAGAAATAAGCTGTAAAGAAAGTAGTAATTTATGAACACATACCTATGATGGAATCCCTTCGAAAAACATCTCTGTCAAAAATATAAAATGACAGATGGCGAAAGGTCCGAGGAATTTCACAGTAAAAGTCTTCTCCATAGAAGGGGCTGAGTGAACAAAAAAAAAACCAACATACACAAACATACACACACAAAAGAAAAGGAAAATAGATTAGTGTTGGTATCCCGGACAAGCCAGTGTGTTCATATTTCACACCCAGAACATCACTCTGGACTGTGATGGTCTTTCCCACCAATGAATGTGCACTGTCAAACAGTATTCCATTTTGACTCTTCCTAAATATCTTAAATGCCCACAGAACAAGATTTTTTAATGTGCAAAAAAGAACAGATACTTCCTCCTATCTGGAAAACAAGTGCCCCTTTACAAAGGGGGCAGAAACCACATTATTTGTTAACATAGAGTGCCTTGAAGAGTAGAGAGAGGCCCCTGCTGCCACAGAATGCCTGAAGTAGACCATTAGGATAGAGATCACAAAAGCATACATGAACAGGATGAGCAAAATACAGTATGGCTCATGGCTTTTTTTTTTTAAAGCATTTAGTATACTTAAAATAAAATGCCTACAGCCATTGCATCTTTTCTCATCCCCTGCGAAGTTTCCTAAAGTCAGACTCAGTCAACTGATGGTAACTAAGCCTTGGAGCTGGCACACCATGCTTGTTACCTCAGAGCACTGCATATCTATTTTTGCATGGTGGAATTGTATAGAATATTTTTTTTACAGTAAGACCACATTTAAAAAAAAATACCATGTCAGCATGAAAAGCTCTTTAGGGACCTAAGGGGCTTTCTTTGGATCCTACCAATTCAAATGGGGGAAAAAATAAGTCTCAGACACCTGGCTTTCCCTTTCACTTTCTCTCTATCAAATTATATGGTTAAGGATTTACTCCTAGGAACTATAAGCATATATCAACATTAATTATTCATTGGCAGGTCTACCATTTTACACAGACCTTTCATTCCAAGTCACTCATGCTTCAGTAGATCTAAATGAGTGGATGCAATTTGAGTCACATGGACAAATACAGCAAGCACTGCAGATGTGGACTTAAAAATAAATCTAATTCCAACAGGCCAAAAGCCAGCAAGTTTTTTCTTCCCCTCTTAAACACAGACCTCCTTATTGCCTTGGTTAAGCTCAAAAAAGAGACAGAATTGTGCTGTAGTTTTAATGATTATTAAAAGCTTTTTATGTTAGAAAATTAGATATGCAAAAGTTATTAACAATTGCTTGGATTAACTTCAAATTTTTCAGAATTTTGTCAGGAAAGGTCATCCCTGTGACTTCTTTCAGGATTTTTTACACCACCATATGTTTTTGCTTGTATTTCTCCCCCAGAATAATCACATTCCCTCAAGAACTAGCTGACAAGCCTCCCTTAAAACACACAGGCACTGGAAATTAGCTAACTAGTCTGTGTTTGAAGGGAAAACGCCACATTAATTTCATGAAATCCAGAGACATCACTCACTATTCACCAAGAACATTATTTAAGTCACTGCTCCACTAGCCACAAGGAAGAACACATGTTGGATGAACAACAAAGCCCAAGGCATACCCACAGGCTAAACTTCCACCACCGAAATCCCATTCTTTGAAATAAATGCATCCACCCGAAGGTTATGAAAACCAATGTGAGGCCCACCTAATCATCCCCACTGTGAAGGCAGGGGAGGCAAATCTGACAGCTGGAAATGGCAGCTGGTTTGACTGTTTGTCCCAACTGCCCCATCCGATTCATCACTCTTTGTTACATCCTCTTTACATTCTGCTCTGAGAGGTTTTATTTGGAAGCAAGAATTTCACAGCCACACCTCCGGCACAAAACACCTTAGTTCTTTGTTACAAGCAGCTTCTACCAAACTGGGAGCTATATGAATGTCCCAGCAACCATGCTTCTGCTGGCAGCCCCGAGGGCCTCATTCTGTGCACAACATTTGGTGCAAGTTTTCACACACAGGCTTAACCCAAAGGCACCACACAAATGCATTAATATTGCCCAAATATCTAGTGCATTATACATGCAAAACACTTTCATCATTCTGAGCTTTAATACTCTATTCAGCCATAAAATTGTCCTTTCTGCTGGAAGAACATGACAGATTAATTTATTCACTAATGACCTTAGAATGAAACAATACTTAATGAACTGTGGATTATATAGCCAATCCTCTATCAAAAACACAAGGGAAGCTTCAGTATACTGCAAGTCTAAATGCAATATAAACACAAGTGACTTATACTGAGCATAATTTACTGATTCTGGGGGCAAGAGCAGGGAAGAGACATCAACTGGGACCTTTGGCAAATCCCCCTATTAATGTTTGTCACGGGTGTCGAACAGAGGCAGAAGTCAACTAAGACCACACCACAGCGAAACAAACAAGAGTCAAAAAAGCAGAGTGGACAACAGGAGGTACCTAGCCCAATGCACGGAATCAGAAAGACACTAATTAACAGAAGAAATGCTCTGAAGGCTGACTTAGCCGTGCAGGGACCATATCAGGTCACTACTTCTGGCACAAGGTTTATTAGCCCTAGCAGTGCAGTCTGAGCCCAGAAGAGAAGCTTTGTTCTGCTCTTGGCTTTTCCCCTCCGAGATTTGGAACCCCTTGTAGATTCACAACCTCTCATCACTCAGGTAACACCCCTGAGGTGCATTGGCTCTTAATTAATTTAAGCAAGCAGATTTCCAATACAAGCATACTCAATCAGCCAGCAAAGTTTTAACTGTAAGGATACATAGCAAGATAAATCCGGTATGTCCCCAACCCAATCTTGTGCAGCTCTGCAGAAACAGCAATTTCTTTCTGAAGGAATCAAAAGCAACCACACAAATGTTTCCAGCTTCCACTTAAATGTGTGCTTTTTCTCCATGTATCTCTTCAGAACAGTACTTGCTTTGTCTCCCACCCAGACCTGAAGAGCAGGAGGTCACAGCAGTCAAATCCCATGATTTTTTCCCAAGCTAACTTATCTTGAACAAGAACCCCAGGGCTCCAGAATGGTTTTTCCAAAAGAACAGCTAAATCCCTCCCCCCAGTGTCTCCTCTCTCTGAAAAGCCAGAATTTGTCTGATGGAGATTCAGTGAGTACTTTTATTTTGACAGAGCAATTAATAAAAAGCAGCAACATCTGCCTACACAGCCCTCAGGAGTCTGACAACATCCTCCAAAACAAATAGTGGAACTAGCCCGGCTGAAAACTCAAAAATCTTTCAAGAATCAAATGAGTTCAGATTCAACTTACAGGTTTTGAGTTGAACTTTCATTGTAGATGAATCAGCCCTACATTCAGGAGAAATTTGAATCATTCAAAGTGGAGGAGTAACAATGAGGGCCTCCTCCCCAACCCTGGCAGTAAAGACTGCAAATCAATATGATCACAAGGGAAGGGCATGGACAAGACCAGTGCTGTCATTATTTCAGTTTCTTTTGGACTTCAAACAAAAGTGATGGGACATAATTGCTGAGAGCAGGAACTTGCAAGGCCAGAAACAGCAGATCTCCCTTGAAAATGCAATTCATCTCCTTCCAAGCTGGACATAACTGCATTTTCAAACCCAGCTTCTTCAGTAAAGACTACTAAGTTTAGAACAGCTCTGCTAATTTCATTTTAGTTTCGCCATCACAGCAACAAGAAGAGTATCAGTGCAGGTATCAGCTACTTTTCAGTTATGAAACAGGGCTTGTTCTTAAGTTGCTGTCTCTTGTTTTCCTGATGGGTTTAGAAACAGAGAAAGACCTGTACCAATTTTCAAACCCTTGCTCCAAGTTTTCAGGCACACAAGAGCCTGACTAACCTTCTATTCCACATACTCTCACTTCAGACCCCTTTCTCATTGCTTTTTCAGTACATGCACATAACCTTAATATGTTCTGAAAGAGGGAAGCCCGACCTCAGCCGTCCTTTTTCCTCAGGAAGCACAGGGCTCTCTTAGAGCATAGCTTTTGTACAGCCTCGACCACCAACACATACACTGATCAATCCCTCCTCAGGACACTTTCCCTAGTATGATTCCACAGCTCTCATGACAGAAGAGATACACACAAAAAATAAAGTCAAACAGATGCATAAATAGAGCAATGGATTTGAATCTTCAGGCATACTCACTCTCCCCTCACCAAAAACTTGCTTGTTCCGAATGCTCGTGGCATGGGAGCAGGAATACCAAGAAAACAAAACTAAAAAAGATCCCTCTAGGTATTGTTTCACTTATTTACAGCTGTCCAGCCCTCCCCATTTCAAGATATCTATTTTTGAATCTCTTCTAATGCGTGTTTTGGCAATGGATATTTTCAGGAGGAGACAGGGAAGGAGAAGAGAAACAAAAATTACTGTGCAGATCAAGTGGAATGAAAGCAAATAAGGAAGAGAATCCTTACTTCAAACACAATAAATCCTCTAGAAAGGGTTCAAAAATTGTTCACATTTACATATTTTACTAAATTTCAGAAGCATACTTGCAACTTTATTTCATAGTTTCAGATATCTACTGCTATCATCACAAATAATATTAACAGAGAGGAAGACGTTTCATAAAACAAATGTTAGTGTAAAAACATTTCTTTAGTTTCAGGCTGTGTTACAAAACCTTGTGCTTGTTTCTCAATACTTAGGATTTGCTAAAGCAGTTTTGTTTTTGTGTTGGCACCAGTACTTCAGTGGATGAAGTGAAAGAGTTGCATGATGAATAGTAATGAAACCTCTCAAACCAGAATTCTTTGTGTATGGATTTTTTTTTTTACTGCTTTTGTGATTAAAAGTAAGGACTATTAACATGCCACAGGCAACCCCACATCCTCTAACTGTTTTAAAAGGTTTAGAAATACTGGATTCATCCTGCTGCATGAACTGAACACCAGAGTTCACATCACCATGTGAGCAGGAAGCAAAATCAGTCTTGTACAAAGGAGCACACTTGTTTGTTTCTACTACTAAGCTTTTTCTACTACTTGGCTAATACTTTTTATGCTATGGTTTGCAGCATACGTAAAGGGAGTGGGGTAGAAGAGAGAATACAGATACAGCAAGCCAAATAAAATCTGAATGCACTTCAGTCTCCTACTAGACACAGAACTAGAAGACAACAGGCAAGACAGGCTCTGTAAAAGCCTAAGTTGGCAGATGCCATGATAGCTTTCTGACACATTTTATTAAAAATAACTAATATTATATTTGAAGCACAGATTTGGCAGAGGACATGCAACAGGAAGTATATGGCACAGGAGGCAACATCTAAATCCAAACATACCACTTATGCCACTGTTGAGAGTGCTGGCTGCAATCTACCAGACACCCACTGAGCCTAAGCGAATTTTTTTTCATGTCACCGTGCAGAGACACTCAGATGAACAGAGCTTTGTTACACCCATAACCAGCCCTTCCACACAGAGGAAAAAATAAGGCAATGTGCATTTTCTCAATCCTGTGCTCAGAAGAGACAGACAGACACATGAGCTATAGTTATGAACCTCACTTGACAGTTGCTGGTTTGGCTCAATGAGGCTTACAAGGATTATGATAAATTGAAGCAGCAGCCGTTTGGCCCCTGGTCACCTCCCAAAATATTCTGTAAGACGACACACACAAACAGCAGAAGTCACATTACAGCTGCATTTACTTCTTTTTTTTTTAATCTCTCAAAGCAGCCTACAACACCAACAATTGTTACTCACGTGGGTGGCTTTTCATATAGATAAATGCTCTCATTCATAAACCCTGCCTTGGGTCTCAAGGTTCACTTCGCTCTCCTTCTTCCATTAAGTCTTGCTTCCCTTACTGGCATCCTTCCCAGCTATATTACTTCCCTGCACAACCATGTAGTCCTTGGCTTCAATAATATCCCTGACCAGGCTGAAGTTGTACCCCTACCAAACTTAAACCTTCCCCTTAGAGGCTTGAGTGTTCCAGAACTGAAGTTTATTGGGAATTCAAGCCACAGTTAGGTGCTGTCACATGCAGAAGATGGCAGATCCTGGGAGCATGCAGGGGTGAAGTTGCAGAACACGCTGCAACATCCACCTCAAGGCCTCTGCTTAAGGCCCCTGGGCTGGGGAAAGCTGTTATTTCAAGGAGGTGAGCTGGCAATGTAAGAATGTAGAAGCAGCTAATGGAGCTAACTCAGATACAACAGCTAATTTTGGCAACGCTCCAACTAAGGGAAACAAGTTTGTGTTTAAAATTTGAGAAGTGGCCTGCATCCAAGATGTTATCGGAACACGAGAAGTTTAGCTATGCAGCCATGAACTCCAAACATACGGGGGAAAAGGATTTAAGCAAACCTAGAATCAGAAAATAACAACATTAAATATGGCAGTAGAATAACTTAAAGAAAGTTCTGAGAGCTACTGGATGAATTTGTTACCTGATCTAATTCTAAAACAAAGACAGGCCAACCACTTATTAAAGAGAACATAGCCTTAAATGTGAATTTACAGCACATTTCAATATACATTCACAAGCACACGTCAGACTTGTAGTTCTCACTGTTATGTTCACCAGAGACTAGCAAAAAAAAACCAAAAAACCAAAAAAACCAAAAGAAACCAACCAAAAAAAAAACCTGGGGTTGGAAACCACAGAAAGTGCCTCTGGCTTCATTTGCTGTTCATTCAGGCTTTGATCGCTATGTTTAGCACGTGAAAAATTCCTCAGTGAAATAGTGGTGAACTAAATAATCACAGACTCAAGAAGCTTGGCTCACCTCTCTAAAGCACACACTGTCAGACATTTGATTCTTAGCATACGACACATTTTGCCTTTATTCATATCCTTGAAACAAATTTAGAGATGTCACATTCCTTCCATTCTTCACCTATGATTTGAGAAGCTGCCTTGATTTCCTGTTGCAGCTGACACTGCCCTTTAAGTGAATGGGCACATTTGATGCAAACTGCAAAGGCAAAGTCAGTCTTAACACCAACAAGCCTAGAAAGTTCATCCTCAGGAAATATCTGTAGCTAGGAAACACTCCTGGATGGTGGAGCCTGGAGTGGGGAAAGATAAGTAGTTTATTGGGCAAATGGAATTAATAGGCAAAATTTTTGTCAGGCTGTTTACTTGCAGCTCAGAACTAAAGAAAATTTGTAGATCTCTGCATTAATAAAAATACAGTCATTCTAACACGCTCCTTAGGACATAAAATACACAAGTCCCTTCACGTGCATCTTTGCTAGGTTATATGGAATGGATCCAAATCTATTCAGTGTCTTTGTAGATTATGGTAATATAAATATTGAATAACAAATACAAAACAGAGAAGCATATTAAATCCTGGCTCTAACTGACCTCTCCCTCATATCTTATGACTTGCATGTGACCTTCTTAGAATTTAGTAAAAGCTTGTGCCAAGTTTACAAAAACAGTGCTGCTTGAAGAGTTCAAGATTCTCTCCCTAAGAACCTGGATTTCTCGCTCTGA
Source organism: Falcunculus frontatus (assembly GCA_013398115.1). Classification (NCBI taxonomy): domain Eukaryota; kingdom Metazoa; phylum Chordata; class Aves; order Passeriformes; genus Falcunculus; species Falcunculus frontatus. The sequence goes on along the minus strand of VZRV01003108.1, from coordinate 73,317 downwards.
CACACTCACGCATTCACTGTTCTTGCCCAAAGATCCCCAGAGAAGTGGGATGATTCTGAACCACCCATATAAACAGCACTTTCATGTTGCTCTATGGTTTTGTAGGAAGGCCTGCCCTGGTGGTAACCAAATTCTTGTCTTGTTTCAGTCAGACACTACTAAGTTTATTGCAGCAGCCCTCAAAATCTCCCAGCACAAGGCAGCAGTGCCCGTCATCCAGTTTAACAGCAGCCAAGAGGCTGGATGACAGGAATGACTTACATTTCACATTGTAATTTATGAGCCCCACCTGACTGCTGAACAGAGGAGGTAAGATTCACCACGCTGGCTCCTCTCAGTTTTTGAAACGCCAGCTTAGATAACGGGCATCAAGCTCATAGAGATTCTCTCAGAGCACTGGTAAGGGCACTTCACTGGACAACAGGATGTGCTAGTTCAGTTCTTTTGAGTTCTGAATGATTCATGCATTGTTGATTTAAAAGGTTACTGCTCTCAGCTGTCTTCTCATGCCTCTGCCACAGTCTAACAAAAAAAGAAAATCTGTTACATCAGATTAGGACAAAGCTCAGGGAGGCAACTTCTTACACTGTCCCAGTATAAAAGAGGAGATGATGAGTCAGAGTCTGAAGGTTCTATCACAGATATTCCAAGCAAGCCAGAATTGGACATTCATCCAAGTCCCTCTGAGAAGGAGAGATAACTGCTTCCTTTTTTCCATTTGCCAGTTCTATTTAAGCTTTACACCAGGAGAAGGTCTGCATGGAAAGATATACATTTATGCAGTGCCCAGCAGAAGCCTAATGAAGTTCAATTGAGAAAAAAGGGTGGGGAAAAAAAAAGTAATTCCCAGCTACACATGACATTGTGTCAATTATAAGCCTTTTCATGCAGATGAAGAAAATATTCAGAAATATTCAGAAATGCTGCAAAAGATGGGCTTCTCCAGGATAAATCTGAACAAGAAGACATCATTCCAGAATCAGTACTAGGGCTACATATGAAAGACCTCATAATTCAGATTTTCATACAAAGCATCTTGTTTTCTATAGACCACATAAAAATAATTTTTTGAGCTTACTGGAAGATGAGGGGGTTATCAGCCTTAGTAAAAATACAAGCGATTCTTAAAAGTTTTTAGCAAGCCAGCCCTGTGCCAGACATGAAGTGACACGAAGTAGAAAACAGGCAAGAACAACACATCAGAGCCAGTGCTCTCCCCTTCAAACTGTAGGGGAGATCTGTGTCAAGCTGTGTCACTTACTCCAATGCCAGCCACGTGGAGTTTCAGGCAGGACTCAACTAATTTAGTCAAGCGTTGGCCCAGCTTCACATCCCTGTTCCCAAACATTGTGTATCACTGCAGCAGTACCTCAGAAAAAGGGACCAACACATGATTCACCATTAAGCTGGCAAGTGCCTGGCAAAGAAGCACCGTACATGAGAGCAGGAGTTTCTCTGCTGCACAGAAATCACATGGCCCATAGGGCACATAAAGCCTCGCCTGCCCAGTAACTCACTCGATGGGCTAAATCAATTTGCAAACAAGCATTAAAGAATGTAACAGCATGACTGGCTCTTCAGGTCATCCCAGAATCCTACAAAAAACAACACGCAACTCCAGTAGGGTCTGGTATCATTTGAAAAACATCTTCTTCTGGAAGTCTATGTATGCATTTGTTTTAAAAGATGTTAACACAGTCATGAAAGATAAAGTAGCTGTTTGAATGTGCCTCAATAGGCAAGAGCAATTCCTACCCACGGATTAGGAAGACATCCCAGGATTACGACTCACATATTTGGGATTTTTGTCTGCTTTTCTTTTATGCCCCAGAAAAACAAAGACAGGGAAACACCTATATGACTAAATGCAAAACTGAGTTGATATCAATGTCTGTAAGTGGATATTCAGAGACTGTGAAACAGAAAGTTTTCCAAAAATAGTATTTGAAAACAGAAGCTCACACAGGGAGAAGGCAGACTCCCACCGAAGACAGGAATTTACCAGGAGAAGAAAGAATGACCAAGGAGACCATCTTTAGTCAAGTCTTAGACTGAAGAAAATAGGTCCATAATAGGATTTTGAGAGGTCATCTGGTCCCGCCACTGTTTCAAAGCTGGAAGATCCCTATTATTTAGTTGGGACTGATTATATAGAACCTATTAAAAGCCATCAGCAATAAACACAAAAACCAACACAATCTACTCCAGTGCTTCAGAACCTTCAACAGAGATTTTTCTTCACAGTAAACCTTAACCTCAACTTCCTTCCCCACTGCAATTTGAGTTCATTATTACCTGCAATATCCATACTGGACAGACAGAGCAGTTCCCTCCCTCTCAAACTTTTGTTTTGGTGGAGGGGTTGTTTGGGGTTTTTTTGGTTTTGTTTATTTTTTAAATTTACATATTTATGTCTACTCTCACACCCCTTCTCTAGGCTAAACAATTTCAATATTTTAATCTTTCTTCATCGGTTAATTTTTCCAGACCTCTGATCATTGCTCTGCTCTCCCCTGAATTCACCTCAATTAACGAAACGAACTTAGCCCCATCAGGAGACCAGAAACCTTCCAGTTTTGCACAGCCCCGGTGTACCTCTTCATCTTTATAAGAAAGTCTAAAGACAGATGGAACTTTTCCCACTGTAGGAATTATACTTGTTGCTTATTTTTATTACCAAGAGTTTATTTTTTCAATAGAAAAATGCTTGGATTAATTCAAGGAAATGACATCAACAATTCTCACACATCCTCACTTCCCATCTTCCACTTCCCTGTGAAGCACTAATGAACATCCAGAAATAAAAAATTTAAAAATCCCAAAACCAACAAAAACAAAATTTATATGACATTAAAAATCACTTTTAGAGAAACAAGTGGTTCAGGGATATTAGGTTTAGGGACACTACATGTCAGCTACAGGGGTGAGGAAGAAGGCATACAGACCAATTTTTGCTTTTTGTTAATACAGTATACTACAAATAGGAAAACATTAGCATCTTCATTCAAAAAGACCAAGGCTTAAAGACTACAAAAATTTATGTGAAAGAACAATTAAAGAGACTTACAGGAATAAATCCCACTCACATTCCTGAATGTGTCAGGTACTTCTGAGTGGTTGGGACTGAGGTCTAGAGATACTTCCTAAAGTACATTATTTGCAATAACAAGACAAACAGCAAATTCCTAATATATTACTCAAATTGGGAAAAGGGTGAGAGTTATCTCTCAAGATAAAAGTTATAAACTTGACTGTTCCTTGCTGCTTCTTTCCTCTCTACTCAAAAAAAAAAAAAAAGCCTTACTTACCAAAATATACATATACACCTAGCCTAGTTCCCTTTATTTTTCTGACATCTAAGTATTTCCAGAAGAAAGCATTTTAACTTTTGCTACATGTTTCTCATTCTGTTTCATTCTACATTTGACCTCTGCAATCTCATAGGAAGTGTCCAAGATAATCAGACAGGCATTTTATGTTTAAACCTCTCCTTTCAGTTACAGCCCATGACAGGAAAAAAATAAAATCCTTAACTCAACTCCCTAGGGCAGCCAGACCAATGCAAAATTCTAAGCATAGAAAGGTGCAAAATGGACTTTAGTGCACCCTTTCTAAGTTGAGATTTTAAAAGCTTAGGGAAGTTCAAAACAAATACTGCAGAAAGACAGGAGCATGGGTTGTACACTGTTAGGAAAAAAAATTAATATGGGTTGCACTGGTGAAGGCATTTTCCCATAAATACAGATAGTTATCATGACATTACTGGTTTTACTACTAGTATTTTTAAAACTGGAAGAAGAATCCTATTCATCCTCTCTTCTCCCCTCAAGAAAGTATCTTTGGAATATTAAACACATCTAGTAAGCAGAGAACAAGAAGAGTTAACAGAACATTTATATATGTATGTGTTACCATAATGACTTCTCCACTATTTTGGTCCTGAAAACCTCCTCCTGGTCCAGGTTTACAGTACAGTAGCAATCCCTCATCTTGTTTGGCCCCGGATATGTAGGAAGATTTTTGGCTTCACCTAAGACAAGAAAGAAAAAATACAGAAAGATTACATATTAAAACATTATCCATAAATTAGTCCTCTGTAAACTTAATGCAGTGTCAGCAACATGGCTGAAGCAAAGTATTATATTTTCCTTCTCAAATGTGAAGTCTCTATTAAACTTTGCAGCAGTCTCCTGTTTTCATTCCAGCCGGTCCTGACAGTCACCAAGTTTAGAGCTCAGCTAACAACTCAACTGTCTGTTGCATCCAATTTATTCACATGTATTGGGATGCAGACTATCTCCTTCCATACTCATATTTAGATTTTGATCAATGTTACCATAAGATACCAGGAACACTACACAACATAGTAATCAAGCTTTTCAACACAGCCCACTGATTTTATCCTAAAGCTATTACCAGAACACAGCAAATGAGCTGTGCAGATCACAGCTCCACCACTCTCCGCAGATGGGGAGATGGAAAACAGACACTTCAGTTACAGCCAACAACCTCAGATCACAAGCTGGACTTCAAAGCATGCTGATGGGATAATTAGCACTTGTGAAGCTGCCTAAGGTCCTCGCACAAAGGTACCATACAAGTCATGAATATTCTTCACAATAAACCTTTGTTTCAAAACTACAGCAAGAAGTAAGTATGTATCCTATATTTAACAACAACAACAAAAAGAACAGGACTGAGGAACTCAGGGTAACCAAGAGACTACCAAACCCAAGTAAGAAACAAGAACAAAAGCACAGTTTTCCCCTCTGCGTATCTATTAACAACCAAAGCCGAGCACTACATTTCCTTGGCTGACTGATAAAAATCAAAACTCTCCAACAGGAAACTGGACAATGCCCCTCATGGTTGTGCCAGAGCAACTTAACACTATGTGGATGAGTGATTTAATTCTAAAGACAAAACTCAGACCTAAATGCAAGTCTACAATGCTTATGGTCTTATTTACCGTCAGTCTTCCAGTAGCTGGAGATCACTGGCACATACCAGGGGAACTAGATCATTCTCTCCTGGTAAAAATACAAGGAACAAAACTAAAACTGCACAGACCAAGGGAATACAGGCTTGTTTGCCAGTACAGAAGGAAACTCTAAATGATGGTAACCAATATAACTTTCTATCCAATGTCTGCAGCTCAGACACTTAAGTGCACTTTCCTAGACACAGTGTTTTCCAGTCTCCAGCTCCCAAATAGCTTTATACTATTAACAGAATTGCCTTGCTTTTTTCAACCCTATCTTCAGTAAAGACATACTTTTTCCTTTTGGCAGATTTGTTCAACAGCAATCTGATGCACGTGCACGTAAATACTGAAGATGTGTAGCAAGGAAATGCTGAACCAACCTGCATCCTCAGCTATACAGGAAAGCCACAAAATGGCACAGGACTCCATGTCTTCCTGCCTATGATCTCTTTCTGGCACACTGTTCACATCCTTTTGCTAACTGACCCATGGCATGCCCTTGGAAACACCACATATCCATATTTCTCACAAACAGCTTGTATATGGGTGACTGTATGTGCATATGTTTTCAAAAGCTAACCATGGAGAGTATATAGAGGCACTAAAAAGGGACTTGAAACTGTTGCTTCAGACAGTAATGCCTCACTTCAGAGTTCTTCTAAGTGAGTTTGTTCTCTCGGCTCAGCTGATACAACTTGATAGCATTCTTCCCACTTCCTTCAGAGCTGTGAGACATTGTATCAAAAAAGCTGTAATTTGAAGGTGTGACTGGAACATCTGTTGGCGCACCCAACGTGGCGTTAAACTAAGCTGAAGTGTTAGCAACAGTTTAACTGCAGCAGCTCTAGACAAAAATATACTGAGGATTATTGATGCTCAGTCTGCACTGAAGTCTTTCCTGCCATACTAAACCTTCAAGTTTTATTCTTGTTAGTCTGAGTTCAAGCAAGTTACAAATCAAATGTACTATTCTCACAGACTGAGAATAGTACTCCAAGTCTGTCTCCTCCCCCCAAGCAATCAAATTTCTATTAATTTTTCTCACATTAAAGTCACATGAAACCAGACTCTTTTCTGGATAACTGGGTACAGTTCCCCAAAGAGACAGAGTGTCAACAGGAAGTGTTTCAATAGCAGACTGATAAGGAAGTCTTCCTCCGGAGCCGGCACGGTTCTCACGGTTCTTCCAAGAGAAAGACACAAAACTTTTCAACTTCAAAATCAAACCAAAATAATAACACAGCTTCCCTTTTTCTGCACTCTTCCATTTCCTACTTCAAGATTAACGTATCACATGAAACCAAATCTCGATTTTTCATCTTGGTTTCCTTTTTTGATGTGCACAATATTCACTTAAACGCTTAAAGGTAATAGATATGTTAAGTACTCTGTAAGAACCACATTTGAAAATTCAGGTCTCTTCTTTGTTAAAAGACTTACAATAGGAAAGCCCACAGTATTAAAACATAAATGCAGTGTGAAGGAAGACATCACTTAGTATCACTAGAAAATGGCTGCCTGCACAGCCTGTAGAGCAAATTAAAGGTCACCCCATCACAATGTTAGAAAGTGCACAGAGGAAAGATAGAGGGAGAAAACATTTTACAGTAATTTCTTTCTTCAAAATGGAAAAAGACCCTGAAAAACCACTGAGACTAGAACAAGGGATTAATTGACCAACCCAATACATTAATCATGTTACTGACTTGAGTAGCTTACAAAAAAAAATACTGTTTCTTCCCAACACTGGCAGCAGCCAATGGCTGTTTAGATTCCTCCAGCACTGAGCAGTTGAAAAAGAAAAATTTATCAAGCTTTCAAGCATAGCTAAAGACTCAGCTCCCTAGCTAGACATTTTATGTCAACAAACGTGCTCTGTTAGAGCTTCAGTTGCTCTTTAGATTCCTCCAAGACAAAAAAGTTCCCTCTGTGGCACTGTTTTGGCATCTACAATGAAGCTGAACAATTTGATCAGTATTTTTTTGGTTTTGCTACTACTGAAATGAAAAAAAAGGAAAGCCCTGAATACATGATATAGTCATTTCCATTTTCTCAAAAGCAGTTGATGAGATCATTTATTTTGGGCAAGAATTTAATCACTTAACCTATCTGTACAGAAGAGGCATCTTCATCGATTGCATTTTCAAAAGCCAACTCCACTTTTTTTCCCCCCCCCTTCATATTTGTGAAGTACCTGTACGCTAGAGAACTTGGAGAGGGTTTGCAGATGAAAGGTCAATACACTAGCCTTCAAAACCTTCAGTTTTCCACTTCCACTAAGAAGAAATGGAATGTTGCTTAAGATGTCTAAGACCCTGACAATTTAGACTACACAAGCACTTTGTTTTGGAGCATAAGGCTTCCATTTGGAGCAACAGTAGCAGAATAATCTGTTCAAGTTTGCAATAGCTTTTCCCTCTATCCCTGCACTCCTAATGTACATGGGTCCTAATTTAACTGTGTGCCGAACTCAATTTAGCACTAAGTACTTAAACCTAGCAAAGCTGATTTCAGCTACAGAAAAGTTAACATTAGGTATTTGGACAAGTCTTAAAAAATAGACTATACAATTCTGAATATGTCACTGGCTTGCTGTCTTCTCCCCATTAATTACTACAGGGTTGCTACAGTTCAAAAATAGATTACCACGGTAGCACAGATAGCTTAGCCTGAGCCAGGCACAGGGAATGCAACAAGCTGGAAAAAGATGAAGGAAAAACTCAAAATTGTATTCATCTTCCTTGTTCTTTCCAATGTTGCATATTCCTGCCCAGCTAAAACACTGGCAATAAAAGGAAAGCAAGTAAAAAGGGTGCTCCTGCACATATGGCAGGGAAGGGCACTGGGAGCATAGCTAGTAAGAACTAAAAAAAATCTGAAAGTGCTTCTAGGAATAAATAAATATATATATACATTTCCTTAAGGCTTTGCCGCTTGAATTTTTTTGAAGCATCTAGATACTTTTAATTGAATTTAGACACTTGCCATTGTGTTATCTTTGCTTCTAACTTATTTCCCCAGAGGCAACTTTCTGAAAAGTAAAGAATGCATGACAGCCAGGTATTTCTCTCTACCTTTTGCAACAAATTTCCTGCTCATGTGCTGCCAAATACTGGGTCACCAGCACACATCTGCCAATCTGAATGCATTAAGGAAGACTACGTAATTCGTTAACAAATTTAGCTTGCTGTTTTCTAGCAGCAACATATTGGACCAAGCTGGCATGAGAGAACCATTTCTCAAACTGTTTCAGAAAACAAACAAGCAAACAGAAACCTACCTCCAAAAATAAATCCAATAAAAGCAGCTGAGCCTTCAATGCCAGAGCATTTGACTTCAGGGAGCATGCTGAAAGACTTGAGTACAGAAACAAAATACCTAAAATCTGAAAAGGGCATCATATCCAAACCCACAACAATCCACTTTGTTCCTGCTATATTCAGGAACACACTCTCCAAAGAAGCTTGTAGGGAAGCATTTCAAGAACAAAAACAGAGCAGCAATGTATGTCAAGAATGAAAAGCTTCTCCTGTTCTCTTTTAAGCTCTCTATCTCAATAGAGATGCTGGAAATCTTGAAAAATTATCTCAAGCACTCCTTTCAGGTTTTCTTTCTTCTGAAAATGTATTATTGCTTGAATATCCAGAGATCAAGCAAAAACGGAAAAAGGAAAATATGTGAAACAGCTCTGAGTATCCCAATTTATGCTTAAAAAGCTACTCAAGCACAAAATTCAGCATTTATGTAAAATATCAAGATGCCAGTGTGTTTCTAATTAATACTTAATTTTACTTAAAACAGAAATACCACTCAATGTTGATTAAAACACACAGAAATACCTAGAATTTCATGCCAATGCATTAAATGTAAACTGAACAGAAACAGTTGCATTTACGTTGAATGCTGAGAAAGCAGTTCATTTTCTTGCAAATAAAAGATCACCTTTTTTGTAGATGAGATGGGGACTAGGGGATAGATATGACTGCAATACCTCAGGAAGAATAAACTGAGAAAACAGTCCCTTTTAGTATTGAAATGGCCCCAGTTGAAAAACTTCAATTCACATCAGAAACCAATTTTGTTACCGAACAGCTAATGTGATAATTATATGACATTAATGTAATGTTTGAAAGCAGAACAGATTGTTACATTTGTACATAATTCCTATATGTAGCTATACTGTGTGCACCTCTCAGAAAATAAAGTTTGAATTCATTTTCGCCTTTCCAAATAGAAAATAGCAATAAAATAAAATTTAAAAGTGAAGTTCCAAGAACCGGTATACCCAGCATGCAACTATGGAGCTATGTAAGTAGCTTAGTGCTCTTTTGTACTTCTGCAGTAAAATAAAAACAATAAATACTTTCTAAGCAATACATGCCAAGTGTCAAAATGTTCTTTTCTCTACACTTCTGTGTATAATTCTCACAGCCTGAAAATAAGAGAAACACGTGAAAATCAAATATCTAATAAAGAAAACTGATAAATTAAAAAAAAAGTATTTCTTTTGAAACAGATGTGGCTATAAACACTACTTGTCCAACAATCTCTGTTTGCCTTGACCATTGGCATTTATGTACACACACATATACACACACCCCCCTTTCCTCTCATGGAGGGACAGATCGCATTAGAGATTTCTAAACCAAGTCAAAAACAGCCATCTGTGAACAGATTTTGATGATCTGGAAAATAAGATTTTTAGATGACCTGTTCTTAATCTAAAAGCCCTGGCCTGCCAGCCTCTTTCCACGTGAAATGGTCACCACATTATAAGTCTCAGGGAACGCACTTCCTCAACAAAACAATACTGAAGACCTGGGCATCAGCAACAACCCCTGAGCAGCTCGATACCGTGGCCTTGATAGCACAGTCTTGCTTCAGCAAGTAGCCATCAAGCAAAGCACATTACATTAATTATAACTTCTTAGACAAGAGTATCCTGTGGAAACCCTCTTGGCTTCAGGGAAAGAGCATCAATCCCAAATCTTCTGGCATGAAAATGAAGACCAGCCCCAGCCAATACCTCTATTCACAGCCTAGTGACAGGAACATTTGGCATCTGTTAAAATCCCACCTGCACAATCCACTTCACCAGTACACCCAGTGCCATACCACTATACTACCTCCTTTCCCCCTCACACGATTAAACTTGTCTACACCAGTTAGGAACCTTCATACTGATCCTCCTCTGATCTGGAGCCTATTCTGGCACAGCAAACAGGCCTTTCTGTCCACTGTAACAATTGCTACGTCTAATCAGCCACAGCCTGCATGGTGAACAGACTCAGACCTATCACTCAGAATGGCAAGTAGCCAAATTCCCTTTTCCCTATACACATGCAATCAGACATTCCAGTTCTCCTTTTGCAGTCCTGAAAGTCCAATAAACTGTCCACATATCTTGCTTTATTTTTCTGGGTGTAACAGAGGCAGCTGAGGATATTTTCACTGGAGAGCAATGAGAAGCTGCAGGCTGACAGTCTTACTTTTTTTGTAAGAAGAATGAACACAGAGAAGGCTCAAAAGATCTTGTCATGGTCTTAAGTACTTAAGTGCTTACAGCACAAGGGCTGTTAATCAAATCCCAGGGCTGAGAGGAAAGATGCCTATAAAGCAAGTTTCATGAGAGCTGCTTGCAAAATTAAGATTTTAGTTTCTACAAGAGGAGAAGCATAATTCTCCTCAACTCTTTAATAACTGGTTGCACGCTACTTGCCAATATTGTGGTCAACAGCAGGCATCAGGTTTCTCTAAAGATCCCTTTAGAATAGTAACTTAATCCCACAAAATAAAAAATACACAGTCCAGCTGCTTTTTAACAAGTCTGAAGCTACTCTGTATAAAAGGACACTTAGAATATTTTAAAGTACAATACTGCCGGGAAAAAGGTGTTCTCGAGGAGTTTACATTTGAATTCAGTTTTCCCGTGGCATTCTCTGGGGTTAGCATTCTAAGTAGCTTTGATGTGATTTTTTTTCATATTTCTGCAGAAAAACCAATGAATTAGCCAGACTGTCTCTTTATCTGTGTTGATGCAAAGTTAGACTCAGTTCCACATATATATTATTTTTCAATCCCGCTTGTGTTTTGAAGATGGTACTTTGCATCTCATGCAACTTGCCAGCTGCATTTGGTAGAGACTCTTGAGGTTTTTCCTACCAGTTTCAGTACTGTAGGGACTGGCTACAGGTTGTTCTGTAGCCTCTGAATTGTGACCTTTGTTTAGATTGTGGCTTGTGCAGCTCTTGGTAGCTTTTCTGTTTTTGTTCTGAGGTGGGGCGTTCGTGAGGGGGACTTGTTTGGTTTGGTGGTAGTTGTTTTTTAAAAAAGAAAATCAGCTTCCTAAAGTTATAAAAGACCTTCTCTCAGCAAAGTTTAAGTCACTGAACATCTGTTGTGGGAGGCCATGAGGGAGAGATTCAGGCTGCAGGAGGGGCAGAGTAGCTGAGAGGAAGTAACTTTAAACAGGCTATTCCATCATGGAGCTGCACTGAGCAAACAGTGAGCAATTTCAGCTATTTTTAGAAAAACAGTATGACATAGGAAGTACAAGCAAATGATTTACAACATCAAACAACAAAATCCAGAAACAATTCACGTGTTCCCTTTTGAGAGCCTCTGTACTTTAGGATAACCTAAGATTGTTGCTCTGTAGTAAGGAACCTAGTCACTGCTAAGGAACAAAAGTAGCGTTCTCAAAAACATTAGCATATGCAAAAAGAAATGTCTGTGGAAATAAGATTCTGATGGAAATAAATAATATATAAATTTTATATAATATATATTTTTTATATAAATAAATTTTCTGATGAAAATAAAAATATAAATTCCATTTATATTTTTCACAGACAAAACCGAAAGTCACATCAGAAAAAAAGACGAAAAAGGACAATTTTTATCTATGTACATCCCATTTTTTTTAAATTGTAGATCAAAAAGCTACAGGTGTGTGGAAAATCCAACAAAAGACAAGCAATGAAAAAGGAATGATGCCCTCTCTCTTCCAGGCACTAATCACTTCTACCACAACAAGCGACACCAAAAATTTTTAGAGTAGAGTAACACGGAAAGTACAAATCTGCCAAAGGCTGTGTTTTGCTTAGATTAGAAACTACTAACTAAAAGGAATAATTGCTGAAAAGCCTAAGCTTTACAGGTACTGTTAAGAAACCATAACTGTTTCCTCTAATGATTTCGCTGTCCACAATGGCTCTTGCTTTAGAATCATATATTTAGAAACATCTTCACCAAGCAGAGTCTCACAGGATCAAGTTTAGATCAGGTTCAGTTTGGTCCTCTGGCCCCCCGGTGTTCAAACCAAAATAAAACCTGGCTATTAAGAAACTGGGTGATTTTGAGCACAGAAGTTCAAGGCAATCTCGAAAACCATCTAAGATTTAGGAATTAACTGAGAAAAGAGTGTCTCCCTCCACATTCAAAACACTCTTCCTATTACAAAATTAATCATCATAAGGGAGAGAACAAGGTTTTGGTATCTCCTCAATTTGCTTTACTTTACTCTTTCTTCAAAAACAGTGAAAATAGGTATTTTCCTACAATGAGATCAAATTCTTTCTTCCCACTTAAATATTCCTCATGTGTTTCTTCACACATGACAAGTATCCTCTGCACTGAGGAACAAGATAAAAGGAAATCCTTTAAGAGAAGCGTCATCATAACCAGTTCTCAGTCCACAGGCTTATCAATGGGTTTTGAATGAAAAAGGGAAAGCATACCCTTCTAGCTGTAGTCTTACGTGACTGACAAATGCTATGCTACAAACTCAGCTCTCAGATTAGGACAATACCAAACCCATCCACAGTATTTGTTTTACTTTAGTTACTGGGCCTTTATTTACATAGCACTCCTTCCAGTAGAGTGAAACAAAAATAAATTCCACTTGGACACTACTAAGGTTGGTGCCTTATACGATTATAGGTGACTTTAAAAAAGTTATTTCACTGTTGAATAGCCTGTATTGCACAGATGCATGACAACAATGGCCAAGAATTTACATAAATGATGCCAATTTCTTGTTGCTAGCTTACAGTTAGGTTAATGATGCAAAACCAATAGCATCTCCCCCTACAACATTTTAAGGTGCTTAAAAGTATTTGAGCTTGACTATCAAAGAAGTCACTTGCCAGCTTGCACTACTTTGCAGCTAAACTCTTAAGTCTGCAGGTGCAAGGATACACTGCAACTGATCTACAAACCTACTGATTTCTCCACCGAAAGTAAGAAGACAACATGCCTCTACTCTGAAGCCAGACTTCCTTAACTACTGCCATCACATAGCTTGGCCCAAGAATTTCTAGAAGCAGCAACTTCCAGAACATCCACACACTGACAGAACTGGACCACCATCATCCAAGATCCTACTACACATTCCATTTGCCATGTCAGCAGGCTTACTAAACAAGTATCTGTTTTTTTCAAAAATCTCATCAGCACAGGATTCCTGGCTCCTTGTTGAAATAAAATTTTCACTTAGAAAATACTGATCAAGACAACCTGATGTAAGTATAGAGAGGAAATTACAGTTGTAGCTACCACTGTCTTAAGCCTTGGAAAGTTTTCGAGTTGCAAGCTAAGAGTGTATGAGATTATTTTTAGAACAAGCTGTAAAGTTCTACCGACAAATCTAGAGCAGTATATGGGACTTAACTGACCAGCACTGAGCAAAGTGAACTGTAAAAAACAGAAAACAAGTGCCCCACCCAATTTCTGTGTGTCCCAGGTGGTGGCTGGGGGAAGAATCTTTCAAGGAAATGAAGTTCACATGCACAAATACCTAAGCATTTACTTGTTCTTGCTTCATCCGCAGTCACAGGATCAGGTCCTCATCTCACAGTACATAAGACCCAACATACTCATCTCTGCATGAAGTAACTGCCAAAATACAGTCATGTTGTCTTCCAGGGGAAACCAATGCAGCAGGATTAAACAAACTTCAAAGCAAAGCAGATCTATTCTATTCCAGTGGATATTCTCACAGAAATAAAGACAAGACTCAAAATTCAATTTTGGTTGTAGTTAATCACCTAGAGGCTGAGTATTTTTCAAATCTGGCAATGTTTTTTGGAAGCTGGGTATTCCCAATGAGCTGCTCACCCACATCCACAAAATTCATCCAAAGCTGAATGTTAGCATCTCTCTTTAGTCACCTGACGCATCTGCCTCACGCAGAATGAAAGGAAAACCAACAATGTGAACTAGTATCCATAACGATTGTGACTGATACCTGTGAGAATCAGCTGAAAATTGGAGACAGAACAAGACCACCAGAAAAAGCCTCGCAAAAAACCCCAAAACACCACTGTCTGGACTTTCTATAGATAATCTCATTTTCTACCACACTGGTCTGCACCTCCACCTACTCCAGGAGCATTTTCCTGTCAAAACACTGTTAACAACTTACAACATAAAAAATGAAGCTGTTCATAAGAACCAGAATTGCAGTTTAATGTGGAACATTAATTCATCTTTCCTTCTATTCAGGTTTTCATCTATAAACTATGACAGAGTTTACAACCATTTATTTCAGCAACTTCCAGTCCTTTACCGTGTCACAACCCTAATTTGCTCTCAAGGCACAAACCAGACACCGCTCCTGGGGATATTCACAAGATGCAATATTTTGCACAATTTAGATGCCTGCATTAACATCTACTGTTGGCAGATTCCTGTGTAAGAGGATTTGGGCCATGAACATAAAACATTTTCTGAATTATAATTTGCTGTCCATTGACTAGATATGGAGCTTAGCCACCCAACAGCAACGTCTGGGCTATGTATTTACAACCACACTGCATATGTTTTCCCCCTCTCTCTTCCTACTTCTGATCTGGCCACCATACATTTTCAGCATTACTTTGTCTTTCAAACTGCTACTTTCCACAATGAACCATCACCTCTAAAATCTTCTAGTACCAAGACAAAGAACTTCAAGAGCCTTCATAACAGCATATCACGTAATAGGGACTGGAAACTGCTATTGTCCTAAAGTTGTTTGAAACCTCCATTAAATCTTGGCTCCATCAAACACTTCCAGGTACAGATAATTCAGCAAGAAAAGTTTCTGCCCCAAATATTTAAAGTCTGATTCAAGCACCATGATAGTAAGCCATCTATGTTAACAATTTTTGTTATTACCACTGCTGTTATAAATCTATAGGCTTCACAAAGTTCAAGCTACTACTACATCTGCAATGTAGTTTTTGTTCTTAACAGCATAATGAAAGAAGCCAAGTTTAAGCAAGATGCATTTCAGCACAATGAATTACTTAAAATTCACCTGCCTTATAGACTAGTCTTTGCTAGTTGCTATGAGTCCTAAATTTAATATGCTAATTTCAGTGGCACTCCAATAATATGTCAGTTACCATGACCATAAAATATTTTTCAATATAATGATGCTGCTGAACCCAAACTGTGAGCAGTGGGGGAGCATGTAACAGGTAAGCAGGCATCAGCCTATGGTCCGATTTATTTTTTAAACAAGATTTCAAACAGTGACTAATCTGATTGCCCAGAGAAGGGGAACATCACATGAATCCTGGCCTGAGGAACAAATCTAACGAAGAAAGCATGACTCATTGTGCAGGCAATGTGATGAGAACCAAATGCTTGATTATCCAACTTCAGTAACAATGGGAAGAGAAAACACATTTACTTCTTCACTCCTCAGCACAGAGTACAGATAACACAGGCACAACACTACAGAAAAACAAGCAAGAAGCTGAATATAGTCCTTTATTTACAAGCAGTGATCAAAACTACATACTTCAGAAGTTTGTATAGCTGTGTGCTCCAAAAACACATCACTTGATATAAGCAGCTGAGATTTTGAAGAAACATCTAAGCCAAAATTACAATATTCCCCTTCAATTTCCACAAACATTCATATGATTAAAATTTTTATTTACAGGAAAACGTATAATTCTGCATGAACTGTCTGCAATCCTGTTGGGTCTTTATGCAAAGTATAAAGTGGGTATTAAAAATGGAAAGTGACCTACTTTCCTTTTCTAAATTATGCGAAGTGTTAATATAATGAAACTCAATTGATGTTAGTTTTCTTTCAGTCTTCTGGTTTCAGTTTACAAGTTAGTCATATCAGCTGCAGGAAAGGGGGTAAAGTCACTGATTTTGAAATATTTGTGAAGTATTAAATATTTTGCATACTTACTACTAGTGACAAAGCAGAAATAATTTGTCTATGCAGAAATGAAGGAATACAAAAACATGAACCAGAGGAATATCTGGCAACCACTCCAAAATACATTCACAAAGTTCTACTTTTATATGCATCTTCAGTTTCATAATTGTGTAACACAGCACAAATCTACTCTGACTTTGCCTCAGTAGCAGAGGTCCAGCAGTAATGAGAGCTGTACCAACAAAGAAGACATTCTCCTTCCTTAAAATGCTTAAGCATAAACAAATATTCATACATAGTAAGGGAGGATTAAGCTTTAAAAAGGGAAGGGCAGATAAAGGATATTTGACAGGGTGGAAGTATAAAGGCACAGCATTCCTAAACATAATGCAATACAAAAGATATACTGAAATGTGGTGTTAATCTTAATTTAGAAGTCTTATTCCGAAAACTTTGCCAAATCAAACCAAGATCCAACTTCAGTCTTTGAGCCAACACAGCTAGCTGGTGACAGTGGCTTGCTTTCACATGATCCACAGGTGGAGACGGCACTGCAACCAAGCTTATTCCTCAGCCCCACGACCAAAAAGGACAACAGACATTTAAGTTAATTTAAACTCACAGTTTTGAATCACAGTTATGTGGTGCAACTACTCAGTCATCAAAAGCCCAAAATACACAAAACCTTGGTTAACTCTGTCATCAGCACTTTACAGAACACATCAAGCAGGCAAAAAGTGATAATTTACCCACACACATCAACTTACAGTTCATCTTTTGCAGAGCCCAACAGAAGTGAGAAAATGTTTTTCTTGCTGATACAGCATGCACTAGTTTTATCTCAAGCTCAAAAAATAAAAAGCCATAAATCCTTTCATATTTATTGAGGGTCACATGAAGCTATGCTATCATATGCAGCCAGTGTCAATTGGTATCTAAAGCCCAAACTATACACGTGCAGTGTCAGGTTGTCTTGAAATAATCTCCTCAAGGCCCTGTGCAAATTCATGGCTTACAAAAGAACAGGAGACTGGAGTCAGGGAATGCTTTTGATAATCATGTGTAAAATGAAGTTGATTTCTGGATTATATCACACACTTTCACACACTGTATGGAAGTTCTTCACAGACATTTACAATAACCAGCTGCAAAAGTTAAAGCACGTAAACAGACATGCCTATCCAAAGACTATTTGTTGGATAAAAACATTCTTTTTTTTTACCTTTTAGGGTAGAACACAAGCTACATAGAGTAGATGGACACAAATCCATGTGCGCATTGTAGTCAGTACTTTTAATGCTGTGGGATGGGAATGAATAAGTCAGACATTTGGCTACCAAAACAAACTAATGCTTCTTTGCAGAGATCGCCTGAGAATGGGAAGTCATTCATTCAGCTTCAGTTAACCCCTTTCTCAATTTATGTGGTTTCAAAAACAGTCCATTTGTTTTTTACAAAGCAATACCACGCAACAGAGCTGTTCTGTGCAGGAAGTTTCTACCCCCACGCAAGAAGCTGGCTCTTTTGGTTGAAGACCCAGATTCCATCCCCGTTGTGCCGCAGACTCCATCTGTGATTGTGCATAGTAAGTCACATGGCAAACTCCATCCCTCTCTAGTACTTCATAATCAAAATGCAACTTCAGATCCCTCAGATGAGACTACAATGGAGCAATGCATTACAGTATTTGCTAATGCAACTGCATGAGACATTGCAGAAGCTGCATCTGAGGGCCAGCAAAGCCATCCTAGGCTGACCCACCTGCCTTACACCAAAGGACTCTCCTGTGCAGCATATCAAGATCAACATCTTGGTCTGGGAAGCCTCTTGCCAGCTGTCATAACAGCACAAGGGAGGAATCAAACACAAAGCAGAATTTACCAACGCAGAGCAGGGCAAGACACAGCACCTGGTCCTTTTAACAAACAGGTAAGACAAACAGCTCCCAGTAACCATGACAGGAAATATCTCATTGTTAGCAGTGTATACTTCCAGCAGTGCTGTCACATCCATACAGAGAAAAAAAAAAATGACCCCCAAGGGCTTTATTGTGGAAAGAACACCAATTTAGCCATGAAACAACTATAACTGCTGCAAAGCAACCTGGCAGAAAAACACCTTGTGACACAAATTACTTTGATAGGAAAGACACTCTTCATGGGAATCTGCCTGAGGTATTCCATACCAAAACAGAAGGGCAGAGGAACTCCGAAGTGGAGAGAGGGTACATAGACACAACAGAAATACCGAGTAAGACAGACAGAAGCCCAACAACAGTTCCTACTACTGCAAAGTTCACCTCTACGTACTCCAGCACTGTTACATCCCAAATAACCATGGCATAACCATTTTGCTGCCAGCTACAGATTTAAGGGATCCGAAGAAAGACATTTTCTTCCCATCTTCCCAAGATGAACCATTTGTGAATAGGAATGTTAATTATTTCAAAAGATGTGCAGTCTTTCCTATACTGAAGATTTTTGAATGGTGGGGGTTTCTGCAAAAGAAACTACTTGTTTGTTATTTCCAGCTCTAACTTGTTCTGAAATTAATATACTTGCATTATAAATTCAGAAGTGAGGCAGTGGTTATATCTGCAAGCAGGAAAACAAATGCAAGTTTGCTATTCAACCAAAGAAACTGCCTATAAAGCTAAGCAAAAATATCAGTCTTTAAAAGAAACATCTACATAAGTAACAATATTCTGGGTCACTGCTATTTGCTTATTTCTTGGAAGTTCTTACAGTTATCAATCAAAGCTTCTCTCCTTTGAAAGGCAGATAGGTTTCTGTACCATTATGTTCTTAGCATACATAAGACATTCCTCCAGAGAAACAGCAAATGCTGTTTAATAGCGTAAGTTTGGCAGGAAAGCTCAAAAGCAATTTTCAACTGAATTGCAAGTCAGTGTCTTACTTTCCTGAACTTCAACACACTCATTCTGTGTCAGAAGACAAGTTAAAAGGGGATTTTTTAAGCAGGGAGCAGCAATGTCCTCACCTGCTTCAGTAACACTGCAGCTTCAGAGCCACCTGAAACCACCACAGGCCAGCTGACTGCTCACTGCCCATCTTCCCCCACACGGTGCAAACAACACACATTCACGTGCTACACAAAGACATGAAGCAGAACAGATCACATCAGCGCAGAACTGATCTTGTGCAGCCATTAGCTCTGATGCTGTAGAGGTTTCTGATGGATCCATACCACAGACTTTTCCCTTGTTGCAAGAAATGGGGCAGCAATGAGAGTGAACAGGACAGGGCTTGTGCAACCGCATGGCACTGGACACATATTTCATACAGGTTTATGGGATGTAGGCTCCTGGAAGAGCTGAGGTTGCAATCTCAAGCACTTGAACTACAGGCTCATTTTTCATGGCTACTCTTGCTAGTGTTGTTCTATAATGCCAGTAACCTAAAGACTCAAGCAAAAGCAACAAAGTCTCTGACAAAAAGATTCTGCCCTACTTACAGGAGATTCATCATCATTCTCTACTGAACTCTATATTCCCTGACCACCACTTAATGCTCTCTGCTGGTTAGCCTCTCCACTCTTTTTATTATTGAGCCCTTTGAAAAAAAACCTATTAATCCTGCAAAGTTTTTCAGACCTAACAAAGTCTTTCTATCAAAATCAAAGGGAAATAAGTGAAGAAAGCCAATCTTTGTAAAACAGTACTAAATCTTGGCCACCCTGCAATGCTTGAGCTCAAATAAACCAATTTAAACGTTTTTTCCAAGGCATTCTTTGACAGTCAACTTCTCTACTTTCATTTATCCTTCCCTTTATTCAGTTGAATCATCACTGTGATTGAAGCTTATACCGTACATCATCTCCTTCATGAGGTTTCTTGCTCCTTACCAAAATGAAGTCTAAAATACAATCAAGAAACCCACAAGGTAATCAGCTATTCAAGTGCACCCATACCCTACTTACCATCAGTAATGCTTATTCTCCATTGGAGAATTAAATATTTTCCCCAAAATGGTATCACTTGCTGATGCACACGTTACCTCTAACTCCATACAACTGCATACTGTCAGCTGAAGAGGCTGGGTCACTGGCCCTCCATCTCCAGTGCTTTCCCTGAGGTCAAGTACAGCTAATGCCTCCACTGGCTCAGCACACTGAAGATGGCATGGTGTGGCCACGAGCTAATTTTTACATTCAATCAGCAGGTTGTCAGCTCCCCAGCTGCCTGCCAGCCACTGCAGTCAAGGGCAGAAGCTGCAGTAACAGCCCCTCTACAAGACAATGCACAGTTACAGCAAGTGAAGTGTGTCCCATTAACACTGATCTCTCCAGCTGTATTCAAATCCAGCTATGGAGGAGATATATCAGAATCACTGCTTTACCAAACTCATTACAGTTCCTACTGCAAAACCACATTTCCCCTCCTAGCCAGCACAGTCATTCCCTTTAATGAACATGCAAACTGAAGGTAAGCAGACCTAATAGACTTTATTAAAAATACTGTCTTGAGATTATTCACAACAGCTGTTTCCTCTTCAAGCTAGTGGAAAACAGATGGCAACATAACAAGAGCTAGATAATTTTAAAAATTAACTCTAAAACATGACACTTGTACAGGATGTCTTCCACTCATGCATCTCCAAATGGGATAGTAACAATAAATTGATGCCAAATGTCATTTTGCTAGTACAATATAGCATAATTAACATATCAAGAAGAAGTGCAGAACAAAGAATACTTCAAATTGCACAGAAAAACTGCATGTTGGGTAGAACACAAAGCTGTTGCTGTAGATTCCCTACAAAACCACTGAGAACCTTGTTTATCTCCTCTCAAACACCTACAAAGCCTGACAGCATCAAGACACCTACAAAGAATCAAGATAGTGCAATTACAGGTGCAGAGAATAGGGGTGTATACTTTTAATAATCATTAGCAACTTCAGTCAAGATTCACATGGGTAGAAGACAGCAAGGAAAATATTTGAAGTCATACTAATTATCTCTGTGAACATAATAAGGGGATTTAATTTGTGTCAGTCTGGCTCAACTGCAGCCTATCAACTGCATTTCAAGCATATTCCATCCACTTAAGAGTAGAATTTAAGAAACTATAAATACACCACTGTAACAGTTTAAACACACATTGAGGGAGACCATGTATTATTGAGCCACCACATGTTGAAACAATTCCTACCAAAAAAAATCAGCATTTATGGACAGACAGCAATGAATCCTCAATCGGTTATGCTTCTACAGGACCAATCTGGAGCTGAAAGAAAAATTTTGGACAAATGAAAGCCAAGCTTCTGACCACCTACTTTAAGGAAACAGTTTAGGATAAGTGGTTATCTTTTTTTTCTAATATGCTTAGCACTGAAATGCAGTATGCAACAGACCCCTGAACTACCAGCTCAGGTTTTGGGATCTACTAATGCCTCTGAGGCTCAAATTTAGAGTAGCAAAGAATACAATGCTACAACACTTCACCCTTTTTCTGGGCAGACTCCTGGAAGTGACTACTCAAGCCTGGTATACATTCAGGAACTACAAGGTGCAGCTTTTTTTTCCTGGCAGAAGAATTTATTTATTTTAAAAGCCAACAAAGTAGTCTCTGCCAATCCAGACAACTTTCCAAACCCCACTGAAGATCTGCTGAGAAATACACTCACTTCTATTCTCCTATTCCATTAACATGCCTGGTACGAGCCTCCACCACCTATTCTGTTAACATTTCTAAAAAACCAGAAAGTAAATAACCAGAGCAGTTAGACACCAGCTTTACAGTGACAGCAAAATTGGTCCAAAAGAAAACTTATGTTTATGTATATCTGTTCATCCCCCTTCAAGAAAACCTCAAGCATAAAACAAACCACGTACATAAATTGTGCCAGATGGTTAGCAGATTTAAAAACAGAGATGGTCCTAAAGTCAGCTCTGGATACACTCAACCCTATCACTGACAGTATAGCCCAAGCCATAGTCACTGTGATTCTTCCACCCATCACGTTTATTGCTGTAATTTGAAGCCAATGTGCCTCAAAACAGCAACACTTGTGGTCAGTAAAGCATATATACAAACTGAAATACTCTTCTCCATAATAATATTTAGCATATATTAATAAAATACACTGCACACAATCATAACCTGCATAATATATACTGCAGTAATTATGTAACTGCTATAGATTATATTTTTTTATATTGTATAGTTACATGTTAGAGATATACGAACACCCTACACAACTTGCAAGCAACTTTTAACTTTGAAACACTCTGTTCAGCTGACATTTAAAAAACCTTCTTTTCATTTCTGACTACTTATTCTGCTGGGTTTTGATACAGCTTTATCTGAGATGAAAGAATTCTCTATTCTCTTTCTACAAGCATAATCAAATATCACATGTTGCTAATCTTTTACTAGATCATAAATACATCTGAAGTGTCTGGAATAGTGAAACTGTTTGGTGTACTGAAGAGCCAAGTAGTGAAAGAGAACAATTACAGCAAAAAAAGATATTTCCTTCCACGCCATTTTATCTTTCTGACTTCCATTCTAAGGGTAGAAGACTGGATTTTGCAACTTGACCGCCACATTATTCAGCAAATTTGTGATCTCAAGCAAGACAGTGAAGTAGCTGACATATTCATGTACTCTCTAGCTGTGACTGTATGAATCAACTCACTCTATTTATGGAAAGTGGGTACTAAATTAACTCTTGCCTTGGCATTTATCATCTCCAAGCTTCATTCTCAAATTCACAGGATAGCCTCTGTCTGGCATAGTCTGCCATTCCAAGTAAGTTGTGTAACTCCTGCTGGCATGGCTAACCAAAGCTGACACATGTTCATATTGCAGAGATAAAAAACCCAAACCAACAAATCCTTACCATCTGGTGAAACACAAAACTCAAGTAAATGACACCCAGACTGCCATTTCTCATTATCAGACCCACACCCAAACCTGATCAAATGGTACCCCCCTTCCATTCTCTCCCTTTTGTAAAAGCAAAGTAGACATAAACACACGTATCGAAAATGCGTCTTGTGGATTAGGAACTGAATTTCCAAATCTTAAACATAAATCCTGCCTCATTTTCTTCAGGAACCAGAAGTCATAAATGCTGCCAGTCAGTCTTACATTTAAATGGAAGGAGATGGGGCACATGCACAGTTGTTAACTGCAAAATAATCACCTAAAATAAATCTGCCAAGGAATCCAATTACATCATTGACCTTTAACCACTTACAGTGTACTTGCAGGAACGAGAAGGACACCAATTTAACAAGCTTCCTTCCTCTTTAAGAAGCTTCCTTCCTCATCCTTTTGCTCCCTGACAGATCCCCATTTCAAATGCTTTACAACAACCACCTATATATCATGTGGATTATCTAAAATAAAGTTCTCTCACTTGTTATCATTAAGAGCTGCAAATTACCAACAGCTCACACCCAGGGGAAGATGTTTACTGAATAGATAGTACAGCTCTGTGGTCTTCCCAGCAGGGAGGAAAAAGCCACTTAACCAGATAAGCCCTTCTTTCAACTTCTCTCCACTTCCACCTCCCTGCTGTACCCTTCAGCTCAAAAGAGCACCTAATCTAACTTAGACAGTGCCAGAATCAACACTGCACTTAAGTAAAAGAACTCACATAAAACTCCAGCACTAAAAGTAAAGCCATGCTATAAAGAAACATTTAATAACTTACTGAACACATCTCACGGGCGCTCTCTGCTATTTTGTTTTGGGAGAACCTGTACCACTTTCTTTACATAACAGTTGTGAACTTCCTCCCCACAACACTGCAACTGCTGTCTCCTTAATCTTTGCTTAACTTGATTGCCTGTCATATCCCTGGTCTTACACAAGCAAGATACCTTTAAACATATGGGAATGCTTGATGTCATGCAGCAAGGAATTACTAAACATGCAAAGTGCAGACTTTATGTGCATCTTAAGAGAAGATAAAAATCTCTGAGCAATTTGATTATGCAGAATAAGCCCCAGATGCATTTAATAGTACTCCAGTATGTGAATTTACCATGATATGCATTCAGAATACAACTCAAAATATTTTGCATGAGTTATTCCCTTTTCAGGAAAGAAGGGGAAAAAAAAAAAAAGAAAGATTAACAGTGGTAACTTCTAACTCTTTCAATCAGGTAGAACTAAAGAGGAAGATGAGGAACCACATGCCTATCTATAAAACACTGGTCATTACTCTCCCTTCTGTGGAAGGAACACATTGCAAGTACTGCTGTTATGAGACACACCACTGTCTTTGAAAGCAGCAGGAAACTCGAATGCAAACAGAACGAACTCTTTCATCTTAAGTACAGGTCTGCAGGGAGAACCACTGGTTGAGTTCATAAGCTAATTCCTACACAATCCTCTGTCTGCAGCAAAGACTCCTTCAACACAGCTCCCACAGAAATAACACAGAGAAGTCTCTAAAAAAATCCTTCTGGGGAAGGGGGAAAGAAAAGAGGCAGGAAACAAAGGAACATTGAACTAATAGGTCTCCTCTGCTAATCAACAGAATGCTGCTGACACGATGTAAGGGCAGACTTGACACAGCCTGAAGAGAAGTAAGAGCATGCACTAGAGACTTCACAAAAATCAGACATGGTTTTCAAACCACAGAAAGAGGGAAGAAGAATAAATCACTAAAAAATGTCATAGAATGCAAGATATCAGTCAAAGTATGTGGATGAATAAAGGCACAAAAACACAGCTGCAAAAGGTTAAAGAGACTTCAAGAGATTTTATTTCTGTCCATCCCAACAATCTAATTAGTAAGCATTGTAACATACTGTAGCAATAGCTACCTAATACCTAGTGCCTCCCACACTTGCCCTTATCCACAAAGAGCTGTGGAAATACCCAATCACCATCCTATGCAAGTCACAGTGGCTGCAAGAATCACAACGGGGGGCTGGCTCCCCTTGCACACAGGATGCGTTTTATTGCCTCAGTCTGTGTTACAAAACATGCAGACCTATTTTCTGTTATTGCCTCTCCACTTCCTCTTTTCACCCTTTACGATTCACACCATGGCTATCTCAGGATCAGGAACTGCAGAAGGTTTTATGTGATTTAAGGCTAGCCCAGACAAGATCTTACCGGTGCCAGGGTGCTGAGCACAGCCTCTCCCCCAGCCCTCGGGGGTCTGGAGGCCTGGGCTCCAGGCCAGCTGTGACACAGTGCAGCTGTGTAAACTCAGAGCCGGCTGCTGGGAAGGGAGCCCTGGGAGAAAGCACTGGAGGAGGCCTCATTGGGCACCCTTCCCCACTTCAGGGCTGCATTCCAGCTCAGTCAGACCCTCGGCCCTTATCAGAGCTCTGCAGGTTGGTCTGTGCCTGGCCATTTGCCTTACCAACCCTGACTCTGCCCTGATGACTTAAATTCTGGTGTTACCTTGGACCTACTCATCACTACAGAGCTCTCTGGTGGTCACCAGGCTCTTGGTTGACCCTGACTAACATCCTGGACATTGTTTGGCTACCATATGATTCCCCACCTCACCGGCAAGATCATTGCCCTGCCTGCTTTGCTGTCACTCTCAGCTTCCAGCCTGCCTTTTCTTACCAAGTAATCCACTTTGTGCTCTGTGACAAGTGGAATAGGATAGCCTCACATTAAATTAAACCTTTTGTTCATTCAGTTCTGCTCTAAATATTAATAAAACACATCCTTATACCAGCAGGGCACGGGAGTTCTGTTACTAAGGTCACAAGGATCAGTGGAGTATTTAACCATTGTTATTCAGAACAGGGCAACACCTATCAAGGCTAAGCAAAAGGTTATGTAGTAACATAACTGAACAGTAGCTTTTCCAAAAGCAGCTGGAATACGAAGTGCAATTTATTACTAAGGCTGTAGCAGGCTTCTCTACATTGTAGAGACTCCAAGCAACTAGAACAGAGGTTATTTGCACAAAACAATGCTCTACACCAGGACTAAGACCTTGGTAGTGCAGTGCTCAAAGTTCCATTACTGTTAGCTTAAAGAAAGGAAAAAATGGTATTAAATCCTGCAGATCAACAGGGAGAGTCTAACAAGCAGGGGAGGATGGGTACACAGGGGAAAGAAAAGAGAAAGCAACAATTTTGTACCAGTTTCTTAATAATAGCTTCCTCTTTGGCTTCTATTCTTCATACCCAAATAGAGTAAAGACACCCAAATAGAGTAAAGCTTTACTAAATACTAAAGCTGTTTTCTACTAAACGCTTCCTGCTCCCCTCAACTGTTTCAGCTAAAACAGGCAACATCAGCTCAGGAGAAGTCAGCTTGTCCAGCAAATGTCCAGATGTCAAAATCAAGTATTAGGCAGCCCTTGGCTTTTGACCTTAAATAATTCAATCAAAATCCCCCAAAATCCCAGAGAACAGAAATCAGTCACTTTTCTGATCTTGTGAGAGATACTTGCTCTAGTATTGCATTTCATTTCTCCAATACTGGTTACGCCAGGCAGGACTTTCACTGCAAAAGCCCTATCATGTCAGGAAGACACAGAAAGCATTTGACTCCAAGTGCAGATTGACAAGAACAGGATCTTGAAAGGAAGGAAGCAAGACTTGGCTAGGCAGAGAAACAGGATCCTGCTTGTCCTCCCCTGTCCCTTCCCCTGGCAGGGCTCTCTCATCACTCTGGGCAGTGCTTAATCGAAGCCAGTTGATTCCATCTCTACATATAGCTGGGAGAGGTGCTTGTGAGGCACCTGCACTCTACATCTCAGCAGGGGGAAGGCACATCACAAATGAAGCAAGCAGGAAGAAAGAAGATTGCCACAATGGAATAACAATGGCTGGATACATATTCAGGTCCAAGATCCTTGCCACTTCAACAAAATTGCCTTCCAGAAAAATGTAGAATTAGATGGAAATTGGCACCATGACTGGTAAATAGCATTTTTCTATCCTGTCCCCCACTTAAGAGAGTCAACTCTGCCTGGAAAAAGGCTGGATGGTTAAAAATTCCACTGTACGGTAAGGAATGTAGAAAAAGAGCTCAACAACAATGCCAGAGCAGGTTTTGAACTAAACATATGGGCAGGAAACCATGTATTCCACTACAAGAACAAAACAGAGATGATGGCAATGATAACAACAATAAATTATTATTAATAATAATAGAATAATTACTCATTACACAAGTACCACCCATCCCACGGGCTGAAAGCAGTATAGTGTTTTTCTTTCAAAAATATATAATCCTGTAAAGGTAAGAATGTTATGTACACAAAATGACTCAAGATTACAATGATCAACCCTCATGATGGTAACCCTCAATGTCAGGTGTTTGACTCTGGAAGCTCACCAGTGCTTAGCAGACACAGGTAAACAATACAAGCCTTTTAGACACTGCTTCCAGCTGCCAGGAACATGAAGGAAGACGTATGTCTGATATTATAATGTCAGAGTGAGACAAATATCCAGGCTGTTTTACAGGCAGAACAGCAGCCATGTGTTTCAGTGACTTTCCTAAATCAGGCTGTCTTTCAAATAATTAGCATAAAAACTCATTTATCATTAAGGCTAATTAGGCAATTAATGAACTTTAAAAATTACACCTGAGGAGACTGTAAAATGAATTAAGTGGGCCAGGTCAAACTTACTGTCTTGTATCCTGAAGGTTTGGGGCTGAACCACCCAATCTGGATTATTACAAGAGAACAAACCAATTTTGTATCACAGTGATTACACTGTCTACAGCTAAGCTGTAACTCCTGATATGATTCTGAAGCCTGGGTATAACTAAAGACCTTTCAGAGGCATCACTAATACCACAGAAGATGTACAGCAGCATCCTTTTGAGTTAGTTTTAATTTACTAAAGTCTCAGCCTTCTTCCCTTCCCCCCCCAAAAGCTCTCAATCGCAGCCCTACAACAGAATTCATGTTAGTCCCCATCACCATCCAACTAAGTGCTCCATTCCTCAAAAGAAATACTTAAACATACTCTTGATACTAAGCTGTTTTGTTCCAAAGATTTTACTTGAATGATTTAAAAAAAAACCAATTTAAAATCCTGATTAAAGTAAAGCTAGCCCATTGGCTAAAAATCATGTTTAGAAGCTTTATATTGTCGTCATCTTCATCCTATGCTGGCCTATTTTAGCGCTAATCTCACGTTCCCAAAAGAAAACTATCATTCAACAAACAGAAAGCAATGCAATGCAAAGCAGGAAAAAAAAAAGTAGCACACACTGGCTGGGTTATGGCTCATCCTTCCCACACCCTGTTCCCCCTGCAGCTGTGAAGGCTCAGTACACCAGCACAGCTGGTTTCAGGTGTACCACAGAGGACAGAGAAGCAACAAACACTTTGTCAGGGGGAAAAAACCAACAAAAAAACCATGCATCCATGTCCAAAACAACGGCAAAAATATTAAATAAATGCACATGACACCTGCACTAGACCAAAGTGCACTGTGCTTTGCCTCTGTCAAAACACAACCTACCCCAAGAGAAATATCCCGATTCTATCTCCTGCAGGCTGATATTCTAGAAGATATAAACACTGCGAAATATGTTAGCATATCACCATGACACTGAAGACACCAAATGTTATACCCACTGATGTCTATGTAACTCAGATCACAACAACAAAGTGCTTATACAGCTTGAGTCATAAGATATCTATGTAACCTTAATATTAATATAACCCAAATCATTACTTTTATCAATATAACTTGAAGAATATTAATATAACCTGATACCTATAACCTGATGCTTATAACCTAAATCATAGTTTCTATACCTATAACCTGATGCTTATAACCTGAATCATAACTTTTAATATCCATATAATCTAATATGAATAACTTCTTATACAATGTAATAGCTAGTATATAGTTAACTAGTTACTTATACGCAGAATAGAGAAAAAGAAAAGAGATAAAAAACTTACCAGGTGTACTTTAGAGATAAGTAAGTGTAGTACTAATGAGAAATTGGCAAGCCAAGCCAATTATCCACAAGACCAAGAATTTAGACTGGTTAAGACCAGATAGACTAAAGGCCATCACAACTGCGCATGCCTCGAAGACAAAGTTGAAAAGTTCAAGTGTGAAGAAGACTTTAGAAGCCTTCATCGAAGACCCCCGAAGACCCCCGAATTGGGGAAGTGCATGCGCAGTGCAAAGAATTATCTAATAACCATGAGATCATGTTATGTAAATTAGTTCCGGCGCGTATGTGATGATGCTGTAATGACATAGCAACATTAAACAAATTTTTACTGTATAAATAAATCACCGCACTTGACAAAGGCGGGTGAGTTAGGAGGAGAAATCCCCCTCACCACCAGCACTGCAATAAAAAATACTTGCTCTATAGACATCGGTCTATGGGGATTTATTTCCAGCCTACCTTTCGGGCATCACCACAATACAACAAAAGCATTGATAAATCACCATCACTGCCTCCTCCAGAAGTACAAAGGGAACAAAATTCCTGTCTTTAAGGCACAGCTACAGTGTCCTGCCTTGCGACTGACTTCATATTCTGAAGGAAGTAGGGGGAAGATCCTGTCCATATCTTGTATTGTGGAGATCTGGAGAGCAACAGGGAATCAGACCTAGCCTCGAACCCAGCGTTTTCTCACCGAACAAGCACTGGGTTTTTCAGATCACATTCTGTAGCACCGAGTTAACCCCACGCAAGGCCAGAGGAGTTTTGGCATATCTGCCACCTGGCACTAATTCACAGACATGTAATCTCTTATTTGGTTCTAAGCCCTTCCTGGATAAGATATTCATGCCTGACCCCATTTCATTCTGCCACTGTGCTGATGCCTGAGATGGCCACCTAAAAAACAGAGACTAAACAGGAATAAGGGAATAAAGGTAGCTGTTTATTTGAAGGGCCTTCAAAGGCACACTGTGGGCAGGCCAAAGGCGACACCCAAGATGGACCCCAAGTCACGAGTTCTTCACACTTTTATATGTTTGGTTCATTTGCATATGAGGATTAATTGCCCAATTATAACCTCAGTTAATGATGTAACTACTCCAAGTTTGCCCTCCTCTCAGAGGCTTTTAGTTTACATGTTTTGGGGCCTGGTGTCCTTGAGGTGGAAACCTAGAGAGGTTTGTTATGTCTAACCAGCATGAGAGAACAGCAGTTAACAGGCCACAAGAAACTTCAGTTACACTCTAGGCAGTACAGGATTTGAAAAATGTAAAACCTAAGGCATCAGTGCACGGTCTCTTAAGCATAGAACTTGCTCCTATTTGTTTCCCAATGCAGTATGCATGGTAATGCTGAAGTAGGGACCTCACCTTACAAGCATCTGGTACTTCCGGTTATAGCTCAGTCACCAAACAGGCTTTTTTTAAAAAGAGTTTGACACAGTACAGCTAAACCTGAGTAAGACTGCACTGGACTAGGAGAAAAATACACCTTAAATTCCAGAGATTCATTCTGCACAAAAAAGTGAAGCCCGTGTTCAAGAGCATGCAGTACAAGTTACCTCCAGGACTAGATTACCAACTCCCATTACCAGAAGCAGAGCACCAGCAGGGCACAAAAAAAATTTGCAGGTGTTATCAGGAAACTTTACTAAAGACAACATTTTCGACCAGACTGTTACAGAGACTGGTTACATTTAATACTGAAGCTGGCTTTAAAAGTAATTCAACTCTTTTTTTTTTTTCCACTTTCAAACTCACAACTTTCTGGAATACTGTCACAGAATCGGGTGTCAAAACACACTCATTATCAGCCTGTTAAGAGTTTCACCTTTATTGAAATTATTTTGCTCTATTGCAACATTCCACATTCCCCCAGGCACTTTTTATTCCCTGTCAAAAATCACAGAATCACCATTCAAAAACAGACAGGCAGGAGTATTGGTCTGAATAAATATTAGCTTTTTTCCTCCCTCTCAGGCAATTTTGCTTAGTAGGCCCAAAAAATAGAAAGCCATGGGGGAGTAGGGAGAGGCAGACTATCTTGAAATCTAGTTCCTTCCAACTCTAACATGCAACACCAATTTCCTGAAGTCCATTGCAGGCACCACCCCACAGAGCACAGAGGCTGGCTCTAGCCAGGAGTAGGAGAGGGAAGGGGCAGTAATAGCTCCCCGGGCTTTAGACAGGGCTGAATTTATGACCATTGACCATGACTTCCTTTCTATGCCATCATCACCTCTGAAGCACTACTCCCTTAAGCCTATTCTGCATTAACTACCTGGAGCTCCTGCCTGCAAGTACTGTACACTGTTAGTGGGTACTCTGGTGTTCACAGTGGTCAAGCAGAGTCATCCAAGAGCTGCTGGCCCTCAGCATGCAGCAACATTAATTATGTGGAAAAATATACAAACACAGGGTAAGACAAATATTTACAGAAATAGGAGTAGTGCTGGTCAACTCCTACCTTACACTTAGGGCAAGAAATGCTAATAGAGCAAAATGTGGTTCTTCAGGTACCTTAACAATTTGAAATTTGAATATTATGTAACATCAGCCAAAGTCTTATCTACACTATAAATGTGACTACAAATTTATAAAGAGGAACAGGCCATGGAACATTTGCAGAAATAGCTGATGAGTCCTTTCTGCTTATCTACCAGGGAATACTTCACACAAAACTCAGAACTTGAACATTATGTTCTTGGAGGTAAAATGCAACTTACCATTTCAGGAACTGAACTAATAGGTTAACGAACCAGTGCTGCAGGGATATATGGTCTACAGGAAGTCTCTTAGGACCAGACCTGGTCTAGAGTACTGAGAATTTGCATAGATCAAGACAAGGACCTTTCTGACAGTTACAACAGGGCACAAAACTTACAAGAGCACAGCTCCTCTGACTTGAGCAGAGCAGGTGCAAGTTTTCTAGGACCTTTACTACATCCCTGAAACAGGGCATAATACAGTCTAATCGCAACAATAATCACCTACAGACCAAAATGGTTTTTGGGTTTACCAAATTTTCAGCCACACTGAGTGGTACGGTTACTTTTATATAAGTGCAGAAGACGCGAGAACTTTAAAAAAGGTTCTGTACCCACATAACCTGCTGAAAGACACACAACTGCTGGAGTTTCACAATTCTGTCACTATTTTTGCATACCTTGTGGGAAACAAGTAGCACTTCCCTCAGCTCCTTATAATATGTAGAATAAATATAATGTGCAACTACCTCTATGTATGACCTATTTCATGTGATGAATTTCACATCTGCTGTAAGGGATATTTGGAAAAAAAAATCAGAGGAAAACAAGAAACTGCACTGATCAGATCTGTAGAGGAGTGACAGGTCTCAGTGCTAGCACTCCTTGTTTATCTCTGCTGAAATGTATTAAAAGCAGCTAAAAATAAGATAGATAATTCCCTAAAATTAAGTCCTCTGTGAGAGCAAATTCTACCATTTCAGAGATATTACACAAATCAAAAATGGAAGGGAAAACAGCAAGTGCATTGATAAAGAGAAAAAAACAGTGCTTCCAATACAAGTCTCATCTTAAGAGCAGGTGCTTTGTGAAGAAGTTTTTGAACACATATTGTACCAGGACAGAGTTTTCGTGACTACAGACAGCACCAAGAACGAAAGCTGTGATCTCAGAAACAGCACTCACAGCTGGCAAACGGCAACAACAGGAGAGCCAACCACTGGACTATGAAGTACTTCCATTTGTTCTGGAAAACTTGGGGCAGCCACTCAGATACATAAAGTATTGATAAAAGCACATTTTTTTCAGGAAGAACAGAACAACTACTTGCAAAAAAATGAGAGCAATTCTGTTAGACAACTGCATCTCCTCTCTTTTTTACTGACTATGAATTATCTGCAACAATGCAATCCCAACCAGTAAATCTAACTTAAACACGGCTGTTTTGGAGAGGATGGGTTGGTTTTGATTTTGTTTTAGACACAACTCTCCCATTGTGCCACACTGTCAGAACTCAATCTTCTAAGGTTGTGTTCATGTGTTCTACAGCAGTCACCAGCTTTTCAAACCAGAATCTAAAAGCAACTGTAGGATGTCACACCCTGTGTCTCCTGCAAAACGGATCTAATTTTCCATTACAAACTGGTGATTGTTCCTGGGCAGGGGGAGGGAAGGAGGGAGAGAGAGACTAAGAAAGGCAGCTTTTGTACTGTCCACCAGATTTTTCTTCTATTTCTACCACCCTACTTCCTACAATTCTACAAGCTGAACGACAGCCAGATAAATCAACACAACTATTTTTCACTGAAATACAACAAAAATACAACACAAAGCATCTGAGAAGTTTCATAATACAGTTCAATTTCACTGTTCAACTACACTGTTAAACACAAGCACTACCTTTAAGAACTCACTAAGTGCTTTAAAATGCACATCTTAAAAGATGTTAAGAAAAATAGCTTTCAGAATGTTGCACTGTAGTACTCAATGAAACAGGAAATGAGGAACAAAGAAAGGAATTTCATAGATTCCAGATGTACTCTAACACCAGCTGGGAAATACAAGCAAGAATCAACTACAGCCTTGTAAAAAGCTACCACTAACTAACTGTTTTCTTCTAGAGTTATTGAACAAAAGTAAGTAGCTGTAAACAACTTGTAAATAGAAATATTTTTAGAAGAAATTGGAAACAGTAATAAAAATAAATTTCTTCCCCTCCCTCCTATTTTTAAGGAGTTTAAAACTCAGCTACCAGTTCATCTGGTTTTTTGAGTTGCTTTATTTAAACATAAGAAATTCGTATAAACAGCCATAACAGAAGCCCAACTGTAAATAAAGTATTTCAAGTTGTCTGTTTTCCAATACTTGGCATATTAAAGCTGAATGAAAGTCAAAAGCAAGGAAAATAAAAAAAAACCAGTAAAGCTGATTTATACTACATGCCTTCCGTGCAACTGGAATTGAATGGAATTTAAATTTGCAAGTTGCTATAAAACAAGTTATCAGTCACTTAAAACCTTTATCCCTATATCTATAAATTAAAGAAAAAAAAAACAACAAAAAACCAAAAACAAAAAAGCCCACACCAGGTTAAAAATCCTGGAAATAAAACCCCTTCACAAGTTCAAATACCCTTCTGCTTCCTCTGTAACACATCTCCAGTGTTTCATCTTCCTTTTTTTGAAACAAAAACTCACGCCTTTCAATGCAAACTTCTTCTAAATGGATTTTGAAATCTCTTAGTAACAAGTGTAGCGACAAACAGGCAAGTATATTTCCTCCTAAACTCACTGTAACATGAAAAGAAAGCTTCAGCACGCATCTTATGGAACACAGATCTGTGTCCCCCTCCTCCCCTCATCACAGAAATAGGTGTTCTTCCCATCTTCAAGACACTTCATTCATTTGTTGCACATGGAAGAATTGAGATACTTCGTCTAATGTTCATCCACCTACTAGCAGCTTATAAAAATACATTAATATTTATGCAAATTAAACATTGCATCAAATGCCACCTGTTCGAACCTACCAGTCATTCTTAATTAAGTGAAACCCTCTTACCATTAGATCACACTAATCCATTTCAGTCAATGGCGATGCAGTCACAGCTACACACCCCAGCAGACAGGGAACAGCAAGATTCAGTTGCTGGGCTAATGAAGGGAACCTTCAGTTTGCCCCAGTGCTCCCTGAGAGGTAATAACAGGCAAATGCACAAGTCTCTTAGTCAAGAAGAAAAAAAATTGATAATACTTCAGAGGTCTGGAATGAAAACTGAACAGCAAAAACATTAATCAGCCTCAGAAGTCAGGCAAGTCAGACCACGCTGTAAGTTTTCAACATTTGTGTTCTTTCCTCAACAGACTTCAAAAATACAGATACACTACATTTTTTCCNCTCAAACCTTCCACTGAATATTTAAAGTGCTTTACAGTTGGCAATGATCCATTAAAATTTGATAAAGGAAAACAGGGGGGAAATATTTCAGTTCTTCATAATTTTGAAGCTTTGCATTTCATTTTGCAAAACTTTCACCCAGAAAGTCTTCTATAGGAGGAAAACAACATGCAAAGTTTCAGGGAAGTTCCTTTCCCCTTGGTAGAGGTTAGGATGGGAGAGGAAGGAAGTTAGATTTGTTTTGGTTTTACTCCAAAACAAAGCTTTTATTTGGATCCTAAATTCAGTCACCAGCCTACTATGCTGAAGACATGAGATACTGCTAAAGAACAGACACTGCATAAGGTTTAGTAAATGTCAGTAAAATCAGACGGTTAGAACGGGCAAGACCACGATCAGCTTTTCAGTTTAATAAAATACAACCTGTTATTAACTCCAAGCTTGAGCTTTTCCTTGGTGCAACCACAAAATATATAAACCTCCAGTACTAGAAAGTTTAAAAGCACAGCATTAAGACTTACTAATGCATGTTTTGACTATTAATATAAGCCTTAGGTGACTTACTCCCCAGAAGCATTAATAGTGCACTGGCACACACATATTAATTTTTCTTTGACATATCTGGCTCAACATTTGTTAGCCTGATCAATATGAGCAACACAACTGTCTGATATTTACATCTTTTACTGTATGCAGAAAAGTCTACAAGCCTCTGATTTTATTCCAGGCTTCTTGCTTTCACAAGGGCTAGTTGCAAGATTTATTCTCCAAACACATCCGTTTGCAAAGTGAATTGTAACAGCATGAGAGGTATTAAGTACTCCTCAACAAGCCAAAGTGGATTTTGCCTCATCCTTTCTCCTCCACCTCCTCCAAGAAAAAAAAATGCTACACGAGATACTCAAAGACTTAATTCGACTCTCACAGAAGTGCGATTACTGGCTTTAACAGAATTATTCATAATTTACACTCCCATAATGGAGATCAGTCAGTGAGAAAGGATAGAGGGAAATTTAACCTGATGAATGCTATTTTTGACGAGGTTTTTTAATTGTATTTTCTAATCTTGGTGTAGGCAACACTCTCCAGCGTTTACACGAGAAGGTCTTCCTTAAATGGGAGCATCAGTGCAACAAATGACTTCATATGATAACAGAGTGACAACATAACTGCCTAAGTAGAAACCTTGCTTTGATGCAAAGAAAGGGGAGGGGGAGTTCTGTTTAAGCATAAATATGATAATCAAAATTAGGTGCCTCCACCTTAAAAGACAAGTGCGTGATGGAGAAATGGGGCAGCATGTGTGACTATTAATTAATACCAACTAAAACACCTAAACTTTCATAAACAGCTAAGGCTCCTGAACTGAGTGAGAGAGTCAAGTAGTTCTCAAGCGGAAGGTCAGAGATACAGACACATCAGATAATCCTCTTGCCATTCTCACTGGAGTTTTAACATTTGTTCTCCAGAGCAGCTGACCAAGCTGGTGTGTACTGGCAGCTAACAAATACAGCATCATCAAGAAAACCTATAGTAAAGAAAGGGAGTGGACTGAAGAGCATAGAAAGAGTCAGGCAGTGTCAAGACACTGCCAGTACACAGACACAAAAGCAAGGGATGCACCTGCTGTCCCCTCCAATTTCCCACACATGCACGCTCCCAGTCAAGCTCTTGGATACTTGTCCAGAGACAGCTCTGACATCCACTGGAGTGCACAGATTCAGCTCGCTAAAATGGAAGAAAACTAAACCTGAAAAGATAATTAGGTTGCATTCTTTGGTGCTTTGCAAACTGAACTGGATTTTCTTTTCTGCCAGAAGAGAAGCATCAGTCAATAGCAGGTGTGTAAGGAGCATTTCATGGCTGGGAGCAAGATGAGTAGGGAAGGGGAAAGACAAAACCTGCCTTCTCGGCAGCATCAAGCTACTAATTTGGGTCAGCATATCATGATTTCATGCTTTGGACTGCAGCTATCAAACAGAATTGAAGCAATATGCAAAACACAAAAAACAGCATCAGGCAGAACAGACACATGAAAACAGTGCAAGAGAAGCTAATACTGGTATCTAACTAACCCAGCAATTTCAGAACTAAAAATTTGGTTTTAACCAACAATAGTGAAATAGTAAAAAGAAAAATACAAAAACCATCGATCAGTCTGAAAAGTAATTCAAGGCAATGAAGTTTTCAAAAGCATTTTCTGGAAAACTGCAAAGCTAAGACGTCCAGCATTTCTATGTCCTTATGTAAGAGCATTTGGTACGCTGACCACCAGACAATCACTTCCATGAAGAGACAAGAATATACCTACTTCTCATGAGAGAGGTTAAATAACAGTTTTTTCAAATATACCAATTCCAGAGGAAGACCAAAAAAACTAACAAGTTTGCTTACTGACATCAGAGGCCCTGAGCAGATCTGTTTAACAGTTTCACTCCTGTGAATTTACCTCTACACACTCTAAAAACCAAAACACATTGGCTTCCACTCATATATGAATCCTTCTCTACTTAAAAGAAAGTAAGGCTGTGGATGGAAGGCTATGGAATTTGATGTCAGGCTGGCAGCCCCAAACACAAGCATCTTCTGTTTATTCAAAAATACATTCACTGAAGCTTTTTCCACTGCTACCCCTGTTTCCTTCTCTCACTTGCAGAAAATATGGTCTCCATTTTTGCTCCAGTCACGGCTGTTCCTGACAGTCCACAAACAGCCACAGCATTCTGCCTCTAGAAATAGCACTGGTCCCAGACCTTTTCCATTCAGCACACTGAACACAACCCAAATTTAGCAATTTCAAATACTGAACCAGCAGTGACAAATCTGTATAATCCGTTCTGCACCTTCCATAGCCTGTGAGACTCAAGCCTTAATTAGCATTATTACAGTCAACCAATAAGAACGGTAAGTTGCCACTTTATTTTACCTATGCAACATCAGTTTAAGCTGTACTTGTTAACGCTTTAATGAGAAGAAAAGATCTTGAGAAGTCTTGAATATATTCAGAGTGAGATGCAAATAGCTTTTCTTACTTTCTTTACTTCTTGGTCCTCTAACTTAGAAACACCAGAAAAAAACATTGTTATCTTTATAAGAAACATTTCACACTTCCTTAATAATAATTATTTTCTTTTTTTTTTACAAATATAGAGAGAGAGAGAGAGAGAGAGAGAGAGAGAGAGAAACATACCTGGCAAAAATTCTCTCATTCTAAAAATATCTATTCAACAACCTTTTGCCCCATTTAAATGGGAATAAATCCTTTTACAGTATTATGCAATGAACATATTTAGTCGTAATTACTTCTACAAGTAACCATTTAAGACAAGGCACTAAATCCCAGCAGACAACATTAAAAGGGACATCTTCTCAAGACAAAATGGATTTCCCTGAACAACCTTAGTATTATTAGACTTAAGGGAGACCTTACATTTGTCAGGAACAAGGTAAGTTTCTTCTTAGCCTTGGAAACGCAGAGACATCTCTCATTTACTCTGTACCAAGTTTAATGGTGGAAGCCTGTAAGTACCTTCTCTTGGCAACTGACCTGCTTAAACACCAGTGAACTAGCACTTAACTAAATACTCTGCCTGACTTCACACAAGACTCTCAGTTTCACAAAGTTTAACTGCTTTCACAGTATCTTAAACTACATAGCTCTGCATGAATTAGTAAAGGCAGCACACCAAGAATAAGAGGCAAAGAGATGGCACATCTACAGACCAACCATCCTCATTTTGTCAACTGGACATAAACAAGGTCTTACGGTTTCTAGAAAATGGTGTGAGTTTCGAACGGGTTAAGCTGTGTGTGAAGCACCAACCTACATCAGGTAGCAGGCAACTTTTATCACAAATATTTCACTGCTTCATGATTCTGATCCCACTTAATGCTAAGGATAGCCTATGCTGCAGGAATACCCACATTTTAGACTACGACCTCAACACCTTGTAACCACAAAATGACCCTTTCTAAAGATGATAAAAGAAAACTTTAGAAGTTCATGAATGTCTTAAATTGCAACAAGCCCTCACAGTGCACAAGTGGATTGTTATTACCTGTCAGGTGAACAGAATGATGAGCAAAATGTTCTTCTCATTATATTACAGCCCCAGTAAACTCTCAGTGTGCAATATTCTCCTGTCCCAATTATTACTCTCAAACTATCAGACAGATAGCGTTATAACAAGGACTACTACTGCTAGAAAAAATACTGTTTTGGAGCAGAGCCTAATGCCCCTAAGTTTAACAGTACTAGATTTCAGGGACATGAAAAGCTTGTTAAAGTGAAAATTTACAAATGAGCTGCTACTTGAGATTTTTCAAGTATAAACAATTTCAAAAAGTAAAATCTGGCAGCAGGTTCTCTGCTAGCCAGTATACAGCTTTCAACAGCAGAAACCCTGAACATGAGCTTTTGTTTTTTTCAACCGAAAGTTTAATAGTTGATGCCATTTAAGAAGAAAAAAAGTAGCAATTAAGTACAGCATATTTATTAAATATTAACAGTACAACAAAAGTCATGTTGTCAAGCAGAAGGACTCTCTTTGTAGTTTTTCCAGCCAATCATCAGCCATAGAGCATTATGTTGTTTCCTTTCAGGTTTTGAAACACTGACTCATGGAAATATCAGCACTGCACACTTCCTCAAAGTGGCAATCTTATAGGAAGTGTTTGTTTAGTCTTACATGACACATTGTTTTGTTTATGTATAAGGGATTCCGGTAAAAATAATTTTGAATTAAGGAAAAAAAAGACACAAGCACAACGGTTTCAGTTATGGAAAGCCAAAATAAATCAATTTCAACTAGACATGTGAACAGCACATTCATTAACACAAGTACTACTTTTTTCTTTCTACTGTACATTACTTCCTTGCAATATGAGCAGAAGTTGGCAGGCACTGAGTTCTTTCAATTCAATTAACCACAAAAGAAACTGAACAAGAGGCAACACAGTAACAACTCCTCTTAACACTGGTACCCACATCGACAGAGTTCACATTGCTGCTCCACAACTTCAGCATCTCAATGAAACATCTTTAGGAGGTGCCACACCATTGTCAGTTCAACTGAGTGAGGCAAACACACAGCTACAAAGCTCAACTGTTTCAAAATTTCAACATTTTCAAAAAAAGAGGCATATGGCTCAAGCTAAATCTAAGCCTGACTAAAAACAACACTCCTCAGAACATGGAAGCACTAAGGAGATCCAGGATGTAATTACCCACCTAGCTAAATATGGCTGATTCCATGCAGCCCATCAGTCCCAAGAGAACAAGTTATACGAGCAGAAGAAACTGCCTTCATTTACCTGCAGCTTCTTGGAAATACAGGACAAGCCAGCCATAGCAGTACATTACATTAGGGCATTCAAACATCTCTAGGCTACAGATGTTTCACACAGCCAGAAGCCTTCCAAACACATCAGCCTCCCCATTAAGAGAAGCATGCCAACATGGGTGTCCACTCTGTTTGCACCGATTCCTCAATGCAGCAATCCTACATTTCATCCAATTTATACTAAGGCACACCTGTGTATCAGTGTCCCCATTCATGATTTGACAGCAGAGGTGCTACAGAGAAGGAAACACCTTATCAGATCAAGCACAGAATATTTGAAAGTCAGAGGTCAGTCAGAGCTCAGCCATGAAACAAGCTCCCAAAGAACAGAACTGACCATTTCTACAGCATGATAAATCAAAGCAAATTGACATGGGAAATGACTTATCTTTTTGCCCTCAAATAACTTGTCTCTTAATCCATTAAAAGATTCAAAGCCTCCTGTCACTAGAGAAAAGAGAAACCTACAAGATATCCATGAATGGGAACTGCTAAAAGACAAACGCACTCTTGGCAATAGCTGAAAAACATAGTGTCCCTCCAACGTTCACCATCTTTTCAGTGGTGCCCAGCAACAGGAGGAGGAGCAATGGCCATAAATAGAAACACAGTAAGTTCCACCTCAACATGAGGAAGAGCTTCTTTACAGTGAGGGTGACAGAGCACTGGAACAGGTTGCCCAGAAAAGTCGTGGAGTCTCCCTCTCTGGAGACATTCAAAACCCACCTGGACACATTCCTATACAACCCATGCTAGATGATCCTGCCTTGGCAGAGGGTTTGCAGTAGATGATCCTCAGGGATCACTTCAACCCTAACAACTCTGAGTCTGTGACCTCCCTTCAGATGCAGTCACAGGACTTTTTGCAGGGAGCCTACAAGCTTCCATATACAAATTCTAGAAGATTAGGATCGCTTGACGAGGCCAGTCTGATCAGGACAACTCCCCCAACCCATCAAAGCAATCCCACTTCCTATTTTTCTGACAAACTTCCCAAGAGACAGTCAGCTACAGAAAGGTGTGACTTTTGAACACGAGTGGCAGAAAGCCGCGCTGCAGCCACGACGCCGGTGCGCGTCTCCTGGCCGCGGGCAGACGGAAGCGCTCGGCTCCGCTCCCTACCGGGCAGCGGCGGAACAGCGGCGCAGCGCCGGGCATTGTCCTCAACATCGCCCGGGAAACACCTTCCGCTCTGACGGCACCAGCCGAGCACCGCTGCGCCAGAGATGCGCCCGGCTTTTCCTGCTCGATATCCAGGCTAAAAACCAGCGGGATCCTTGCTGCAGTTCTACATTAATCAAGTGTTTAGCTCTGACAGGGGCTCCGCTCCGATAACTGAAGTCAGCAGCAGGATTAACTTAGCCCGCGACAGAATGAGATTAATCTCAAGACTTTCGCTGCTGTTATTATCTTCGATCTCTTCTACAACTCAAAAAAAATCCACACTCTCGTGACTTCAATCACTTA
This sequence comes from Falcunculus frontatus, assembly GCA_013398115.1. Taxonomy (NCBI): domain Eukaryota; kingdom Metazoa; phylum Chordata; class Aves; order Passeriformes; genus Falcunculus; species Falcunculus frontatus. The sequence continues at coordinate 31,591 of VZRV01003108.1, read as the reverse complement.
GGTATAACAACATCACTGTTTTCTTCTCAAAAAAACCTCAACTAATCAAACACAAACACCTTAGTCACGACTCACCATCCTATACGCGAGATGAGTTCTTATCCCTCTTACTAAAAATCACCAGATAGAAACAACTTGCAATAGCATCACTCACATGGTGTCCGGATTTCTCCCTTGTGAAACGACTTTTTTTGTTTTCCCCTCGCCTCTTCGAAAAGAGACAGAGAACAAATCTCCAACCATACTCTGTAATCCTACTGAATCTATTTTCTGGGTGTATACCAGGACATAAAATGAACATGTAATTTTTAGTTTATATGATAAAATTTTAACTCTTAAAAACTGCTATTATTAAACTATCTGCTGGCAATTAACGAGGAAACGATCCTAGCAATGGTCTCTTCGAAATGCTAAGGCCACTATCCAAGAATAAGATTTTCTACGTAATCTCACGTTTCAGTTTTATCTAAGACGGCAATTGGTGGCTACAAATTTGCTTCAGAAGGCAGGGAAACGCAAAGGGAGATTTTTTCAAGAGCTTTATTAGGAAGCCACACGTCCTCGGTACCCACCGCTGTGAGCCTGGCGCTGAACTTCGCCACTTCCCCTGCAGCTCGCAGCCTCCGCGCCCCATCCCGGGGAGGAGAACTGCTCCCTCGGCATGTGGGACTGATTGTCTTACGGAAACGAGGGATTTCCCTCCCAGCCGGCACACTCAGAACTCGACCAGGGAGAGTTTAATCCGCTCGCTGACATCTGTCGCTTACTTTCTAATAATGTGGTTTGGAACTCGCTCAACAGCAAGAAGAAGAGCGAATCTCCAAAAGCGCGAGTCAGAGGAAGCCGTGAAGAAGCGGCAGCAGCCCCTGCCTGTCCCCCTCGCCGAGGGAAAGGTCTGAGACAGCGGCTCCTGCACACAGCCGCTTTTGGGCCGGTTTCGCACCAGCTCTGCCAGTAACACATAGTGCTGAGACTCGGTGACCGCATTCAAACTTTTAGAGCGTAGCTTAGCAACAAAAATTAAAATGAAAAAAAAAAAAACCCAACAAAAAAAAACCTAACAAAACCCGCGAAATCCGCCGAATATCCTGCGCCGCCCGGACTCCCGCCGGCGCCGCTCGCCAGCCGGACGCACCGCGCTGTCCGCCCGTCCCCGCGGCACAGGCCGCCCGCC
>VZRV01003108.1:16648-30197 GCA_013398115.1 Falcunculus frontatus | reverse complement strand
AGCGCGGAGCGCGGCAACAGCTGGAGCACGGCCCCTCTCCACGGCCCCCCCCCACGGCCGCCCCTCCGCAGCCCGGCCCCGCCGCCGCTCCCGGACCCGACGGGACCCCCAGCGGGCAGCGCGGGGAGGGCGAGGGCTGACTAACTCCGTGGCCCCTCTCCAATGCCGGCCCGGACCAGCCGCCGGGAGCAGCCGTTGGCGTCATGGCGAGAGGGAGGGAGGGAAGGATGTGCAAGTCCTCTTTCCCACACAGCCATAAAGAGAGGGCACTAGCGATGCCCCAGGTTGAAAGCCATACATTAGTGAGGAAAAGAAGTCCCGTATTAAATAAACAAACCCGTTTGGGCGCTGGGAGCAGGCCAGTCTGTCTCCTGGTTCATTTGATCAGCGGCAAGGCTGGCTCTACCTGATTGCACGGGGAGAGCAGGAATTCAGATTTCAGACTTGCATGATTACACATTAAACAGCAAGAAATAGGACCTGTGTCAGCGTTCAGTGCCAAACTTTGGGTCTTGTAAAGTCAGTAATTGAAATATGCCTTCCCTAAAAGTCTGGCAAAAGCAGAGCACAAAGTTCAGTGGCGGTCTATATACTACATTATTTCAAAAACTAAAAAATCAAATTACCTTTGTTGCAGTCACAATCCCCCTAAAGAGGCTTGGAACACCCTATGCAGAACAGCCCAGGCACATCACAGTCCAACTACTCTGCAAAGCATAGCAAAATGCTCTTTCTTAAGCCTGCAAACAAACAAACAAAAAAATTAAATACTTTCCCATTCTAGCTCTAATTTCAGGAGTGAGAGAAAGGCAAACACAGTGAGGACAATCTGTATATGTATTAAGAAGCTAGAAATGAAGGACAGCAAGAAATCAGAAGGCAAATCAGTCACACACAGTATGAAGTCTGTACCGAAGAAGTTGTGCCCATAAGCCCGATGAGCACAGTTGAGCATTCCGTCATTGCTTGAATCACGGAAGGTACAACACATAATAAATGCCCTTTATCACTAAAAAAAAAAAATAAGGTAAAAGATGAGATACTGAAATATGGAAGACCAAATGAAAAGTTGGGAAGGAGCTACAATAGCAGAGGAAGTCAGCTTATAGGAAAGCCTGAGGCATCTGAGTTTTCCCACACAGGTATGGGCCTAACTGAAGGAAACTGGCAAGCTCACAGCCAAAAAAGGAAGCAGTGAGTTATCTTAAGGAGCTGCCTGACTTACTGTGTCTTCCTTGTCTGCATAGCCAAGTGACATATGCAATTTGATAAAAATACTTTTATAGCACAGGACTCTAAAGAGATTTTATAAAGTACAGGCTTCCATTTACCAAGATCAATGCTGTAATTCCTTCTTCCTTGCTGTAATATGCCCAATGTCCTCTGTAACCTCATTACACCCATTCCACCATGAGCCTTCTTTTCTTCCATAATGCTCCCAGCTCACTGAAACACTTTAGCTCCTCTGCCCACTGGTCCTTTGCATCCCCCAAGATACCTTCAGTGATCCCTGCCCTAATAACCTTAGCATTTTCTGCTCCATAACCCAAATTTCACCTGTCTCAGTACTTCTGATTCCCCTATTTTTGTCTCACCTTCCAGCTGGACAAGAGGCAACACAAGCAGCAGTCCGAACAGAAACTACAAGAATGCTGATCAGAGAGCTCACATTTTAAGAAGGACATTGTCTCAAACTGGCTAACCTGATGTTGCCTCTCAGATGTTAGATGTGACAAAGGAATAATTTTGGGGTATACACATCTGATTTAACACTCTGTACATGCTCAGATATAAAAAGAAATATACAAAGTCTGTAGCTTTTTCTCCTTCACCACACATGCACACACCTTGAACATACTGGAACAAAATAAATACAAGCCCACTGGGCCATCTCACTGAAGAAAAATGGCAAGCAACTGTTATACACAGTGCTGTACAGAGGCACAAACAAAGAATTACAGCTGTAAGCAAGTGGATAATGCTTAGCTATAAGCAAAGGTAAATATATCCTGTGCTTAGGATCCTTACAAATCTTCCTCAACATTAGGGAGAAATCTGCTTCCATGCTCTAAATATTAGGGACATCTCAGATAAAATATTTTACTTCTGTGTTTGCCTTTGCTACATAAGGACTTCAGCTGGCCTCATTTCTCTGTTGGAAGCTTTTCTTATCTGCAGAAGGTTGACCCCAAAATTGTCATTAAAAAAAAATCAATTTTTCAATTCTCTTCCCAGCATTTGCTGCTGTAACAGTTGTTCTCAGCAGATACTGAACAGACTATCCTTCCCAATATGCCATTGTGCTCTTTTCAGATAGTCATGGCACTTCTATCTATATCCTTTATGCCCAAGAAATGAAAGGATATATCTACCTATAATACAGTCGTTATATGTTCACAAAAATCAAGCTATACATAACGTCCCCACCCCTTTATGTGCACCCAAATTTGCAGTCAAAGCCCACTACCTCAAATCTAATGTCATTTGACCCAGCACAAATTCACCTTGTAATCTAAGGTGCTGGTTTTCTCCCACACCCTAACCTCAGGTGTTGCTTGCAACCTCTCCCTGTGCTAATGCTGGTTCTCACAACCTATTTGTTGGGGAAAAAAAAATACACTGTCATGACTCCCATTTGTATGTTATGAAAAACAAGAGGCCCGTAAACCATGTCACTTGGAAATTCTTTACCCATGATCCTAAGAAACCTGATCAGAAAGCATCCCAGTCCAAAGGTGTGGTTAGGGCACAGTGGTGCTGGTCAGCTTTAGCAATGCATACCTGCCCACGGCTACACTTCCAGGCTATTTTTTCAGGGTGGCCTAGCTTTGCCAAGAGCACAGATATGTCCAGGAAAGCTGTGACAAAATTTAACCGTAAACCCAGCCTTTCCTGTAAAATGTAGTGATGCACCACCAGCTTCCACACTTACGCATAACAGAAACTACCAAGATGCCTACAGAATCAATTAGCAACAATTGGAACAGACCAACATTTAAAAACATCAAAACACCAGAAAAAATTAGTAAATAAAAAACCAACGTATAGCAAGAGAAAAAAGGGAAAAAAAGCTGGTACCTTCTTAGCCTTTTCGCCATGGAATAAATTAAAATTCCGCACATGAAAATCTACAAATGGTTGCTTGCAGCTCTCTGTGCTGTCCTGCTATGCTTCTGGTTTCCCACCAGATCTTTTCTGCTGGAGCTCTTTGTCAGTGCTTTTGTGTATCAGTGTGCTAGTTTATTTTCTGTCGGATCTTGTTTTCTTGATATACAGCTGAAAGCTTGTTGCTTCCTCTGTAATAAACATGTCTCCAAATGTTATACAGTCCAACAATGTAAATGCAACACTGTTTCAAAATTCACAAAAATATGTATTTTTAAAGATGTTAAACACAGTATAAAAAACAGCCAAAGAGTGTGTGCTGCTTCTTCAATTTCTCCATTGCTGAAATGAAACCTCAGCAGCAGCATCACACATGTATGTGCATATTACACATAACACGTGCAGGCAACATGAGGTTTGCAGCTGCAGCAGTCTGATCAAAAAAAAATCTAGGCAAAGCGAAATACTGCTTTTTAAGATGTGGATGAGCCTGTTAGTGACAATGTCTTTCCCAACTTTCTTCATCCAAGCCATATGGGTTTATATTATCAGCTCTTCAGAGGATTCTTGAATCTAAACTAGACTACAAAGAAGGTCATTTTCTGTGACTCATTTGTGCCAAGCAAGGAAATAATTTCCTCTCTTGATCTACATGATAGCTTTCTCTTGGGAGGAAACAGAATATAAGAAGCTCTCTAATCTCCTTTTGCATTATGCAAGAAACGAACAAAATATGAACCTTCTATCCCTAGGGCAGCACAAAGCTGCTACCTATATTTATGTGAAGGAACAACGTATTTAAGACAAATCTAAGGAAATATCACTGTTAGAAAAAGCAAGATGATGAAGCAAAAATCTGATGACTGAGCAAGATATTGTAATTGAATTCTAGGAAGACATAAACAGCTTTAACTAATAATATCTGTACCAGGCCTAAAGGCAGCTAATATCTGTATAGAGATGCTGCATGATATGATGACTGCGCTGACTAGGGTGACCCAATAAGCATTTATCCCTGGTAAAGTGAGTGGAGAAGAAAAGATGTCTTTATTAGAGCCTCAGCATCCTATTCCCTGTCTGAGCAGTGAATTCAGACTTTGCAGTGATACCTCTCACAGCAAGTTAACAAAAGTAGCCGGGTATCTTTGCTCCTGAAGTCCTAGAACCAGCCAACTGGTCAGGAAAAGGCTGCAGTCCTTCCTTCAGTCTCCATGCATAGTGAGATATGGCAGAAATATACTATGCAAGTAGGAAATTAAGACTGAGTCTATGATTACCTGTGTCTTCCAAGGCTAAGAGTTCGCGTCTGAGGGAGCTACAGAGGAATGACGAAACAGTAGTGAAATTGCTTGTATGATTAGTCTGGCAGAAAGACACTCTGGCCACTACATTAAAAAAAAGAAGGAAAGAAAGAGAATGATGACAAGAAGAAACCTTTAATCAGCAAAATGTCAGCAACAGTGACAAGAAAGCATAGATTTGACAATAATACAGAAATGACGAAGTTTAATTGAAGAAGAAACATGGGAAAGTGCAGGTATTACTGAGGTGGCTGCTACTGAACTCTGTGTATGTACCAGTATATATGCATGTATGGCACACTCACATACTGGATAAAAATAGATCTGTGCCTCAGAATCAGGAAAACCAGGGATTGCATTGCAGTTACTACACTTCAAGAAAGCAAAGATCTCCCCTGTGACCCCTGAGTACAGGAAGTAAAGCATGTCTACCTGTTTTTCTTACTAGTTGCCTTTTCAAAAAATCCCACATTTTTGCTGCTTGTTGCTGGAACACTGGGGCAGGAAGAGGCCAGAAGGGGGAAAAGAAAAATGGCGTTAATTACAGGAAAAAGAGCCCAGTAAGAACTGGTTGTTACAATAGCCAAGACAATACAACTAACTTTCATGGTATATGGTTTTTTTAATTTTTTAATATTTTTTTCTTTTAAAATTCTTGTTAATCACTTCTAAAAATCTGTCAGTCTAGCTTTCTCTTAAAATATGTATCTATGTTAAAATCCAAGTCATTTCAGCAGCAAGCTCAGAATATTCAGGATTCCAGTGAAGTTTACCAACATGAAATATTTTCTGGTTAAACTTGCAAAAGCATTGTGTTCTGGGCCATATCTGCTTTACTTGAGCCTATAAACTTTGCTTTCTATTAAGGAACAAATCCCTTTATCCTTCCATAAGAGATTATAATGTAATAAAACTGCATTAAGATCTTACAGAAAAACAAAAATAAAACCAAAACAAAACACTAAAAACCCCAGTGATTATGTACAAGAATGAAATATAGTGTATTTTACTGCAGTTTAGAAAGTATGCATCTATTCTCATATCTTCCACATTAACCTTCTGTGAAACTGCTAGGTGAAAACAGTGAATAATATTGAGAAAGAAAAACTGAACAGCAATAGGACTTTATACTGTTTTAAAAATACTGAGTACTTCTGTTTACAATAAATATATGGTTATACAAACAGGCATGTAAACAACCATATTTCACGAATCATTGCATATTGGCAGCCATAATCATAATTTTCATATCTCCTTTGATTTTACGTCATCAGCTCATCTGCAGTCTTCTCTGTTCTTTATGAGAATTAATTTGACAAAATGGTACTCCATCCTTACTCTCCAACTCCAAGGCAAAGTTTCAACCCCCACTCAGTTTGGCAGCACCGGTAGTATCTCTTCTAAGGGGACTGCAAGTAGAGCTTTTACCCTATCTTCTCCCTCTTATCCACCCCAGAGATTGTATAGATTTCCACCCAGAGGAAAGCCATTGGGATTATACTACCAACATCCACCCAAAACATACATAAAACAAACACTTCTCTGCCTCTGAGATGTGTTCCAGTTTTGTGCAATAAGCAAGACCTGTAAGACAGATGCTATGAAGTTTACACTGACTTTGTGAAGCTTTGCATAATTCACCCACAAGCAGCAGCACACAGCTATCCCACATGCTGCTGTAAACCTTGAACAGACTTTTCCATGTAGTCATGCGTTTAGTATGGGTCAGGTCCTGTGGTCTTCCATTTGCTCAAATACCCCATTGAAGCCAATGCTGGAAGGTCAACTTGCAAATGCCACCCTCTCTCTGCGTGGTGAATAGCTCCCATTGAACACACTGGGATTACTCATGTGTGTGAGTGACTACTAACAAGAGCAAAAGGAGCAAAGTCTGGTCCTCATTAAGGACTGCTAATCTGGAAAAAACCTCCTTCAATCGGTAGTACCACTCAGGCAGAGCAATCTTGCCAGTGAGAGGCTACATAAGAAAGGCAATATAGCACCATTTGTCATTATATTTTAACACATAATTCTTTAAAGCATCAGTTAATTATCCAGTCATGACTACATGGAGGAGCTCTATCCCACCACAGTTGATGAGCAAAGATAATCTTATACCATGAAACACAATTAGCCAGATGGTTATTTGGAGGTTTTTGGAATAGAAGCAATTTCTCTGATCTGGGAGATTAAAAAAATCAAGGCTGAATTTAAAAATAAAAATCGTACCACACTTGATACCCAAGTATTTAATTACATATTATCATGGGTAACTACTAATGGGCTCCAATTACACAATCTTATTTTATTGCTTTTGGAAACATATTTATAGCCACTAGATAATGTGTAGATTTAAGTCAATATCCGAATAAACAGCCTGGAAAACACATCATTTGTACCCAGATTGGGTTACTAGCATGATTATCATCTGCCACCTGCTGGAAATAGCTGTGATAACGCAACTAAGTCCCACAGATGGAAGGTCTGGTCATTCACGGAACAAGCGGAAATGTCAAAGAGCAAAATATACTCCTTGTACCCAGGAGCTTATTCCTCTTGCACCCACTGGGAAAGTTTGATTTGCCAAAGGGGGATATTCACAAGCATCCACAGAGAAACCATAACATGGCTTTGTTTAAACAAACAGAAATTTAATTTGCTATTGAGAATAAAGTCATCTGCCTGAATCTGACCAGAAGGCAAGATATGTAGTCTGAAACTAATGCACCCAGTTGATCCCATCCCAGGCTGGCATAGCTGTCTTGCCACTCTGCTGGAAATGGCATGATTGCAGGTCCCCCTGCACCATCCCCACAAAGGATTTCTTCCTCTATTCACTATAGTCTAGCATTGTCTTCGAGCCTCATTCAAAGAGATTGACCACTCTGGCTTTATGGTGGCCCATAAAACCCTCAAGGACAACAAAATCTTCCCATTCAAAACATCTGCTCTCACTCAAAAAGAGGAAGGACAGTGTTTATATGTGGTATTCTTCAGAGAGCCAGCACCTTGTAACTTGCTTCCTCTGTGCCAGCAAACCAGAGTGAGTAATCCAAGTAAGCCAGAGGGTAAATCCAAAGGCAGCACTGCAGGACTGGCCTTCCTCTCTCCCTTGTGTGGAACAGGCTGAACAGTAGCAGGACACACAGGTAAGACTAGCAGTTCTTGTCAGGAGGCTGGCTTATTCTGTCCCACTGGCTGACGACAGGATTAATTGTATTTGTGTGATTTTGCAATTGGCAAATCTCCCCAAGCCAGTAGGGAGAATGAGACAGGTGCCACTATATTAGAGATTCAGACCTTTTTTTTTTTAACCAAAATCAAACCCAGGCCCTTAAGCAACCAATTTTTGCATGCCCAACAGGTTTAGAACAGCAGCCCAGAGTTAGTGTTTAGATGGTGCTTGCATTCAGGGAAACAGTGCCTTTCTCTGCATACCTTTCAATTATTTCTGAAGTAAAAAAATAAAATGAATAAAAAGAGAATAAAAGGGAGAATAAAAAATTAAGATAGAGAATAAAAAATGAAGAAAGATAATAAAAAATGAAGAAAGATAATAAGAAATTAAGAAAGAGAATAAAAAATGAAGTTATTTTTTAAGGTTATCCAGGTCTGTGGCATGGAGTGGAGAAAGAAACAAGAATACATATCCCAGGACCTGATAAAATTCTAATTAATTCCTCATTTTCTCCACTAACTTGTTTTAGCCCTTATAGAGCAATCAGCAGTTTATAGCAGTAAGAATTAATATCAGCCCTGAAAGAATATAAAACAATCTAAAACATTGAGCCACACATTAGCAAGAATTAACACGAGCATGCACTACCACGTGCCTCCTGTGTAGGGAAAGGGCCAGGCACCATGTCCCACTGCAGTGTACAGCATTCCCTCCAGGAACACTGGCCACAGCCCATGTACCCAGAACAATGTTTCTGTCGGCATTTGCTTTCAGTTGAAAGTCTTTGTTGCTTCACCATGCTTTGTCTGTTCTTAGGAGGTCGCAGTGCTTCAGGCCCCCTGAATCTCCTCCTCTGTGCTGCTCTTAGGAGGCTGACACCTCTCTTACAGCAACATGGTCCTTGCCTGCCTCAGTAAGTGGCCCTCATTCCAGCCACAAATTTAGCTATGCCTCATGCAGACAAGTTGGCTGAGATTTACTCCTGTAAAGCTTGGCAAGGGTCTGATATAAAGAAAATACCCAGAAGTAAAAAACCTGCCAGCTAAAGAATCAGCAATGCCCTCCAGCCTGCAGGCACAGAAGTCTGACACCTTCTCTGCAGCCACTGCCACAGTGACATTTGTAGCCAGGGGGGCATATGGCTGAACACAGACCCTCACCTGGGAGCATATGGGGCTGCCAGGACAATTCACCCAGCCCTCTGTCCCCAGACATGCTGGTCTCTGGCTGTGGACCAGCTGTTCAGCAGCAAGAGCCTGCCCCGCCCCAGTGCCTTCTCCATGGCCAACACCAGGACAGGAAGGTTATTATCCAGAAAGTGCTCCCTTCCTCAGGCAAAGGTGGGGGACAGGGCCCTGGCCTTATCTCTGTGTAAATGCTCTGTATCATTCATCCATGCAGCAGGACCAGCCTTCCCCAGAAAGCTAAGGATTGCTGCACAAGCAAACAGACCTCAGTGCCAGAGCTCAGTCAATTGCTCAACAGTCATGTCCTGCCCTGTCCTCTCCGTGTCCTCCTCCCACGTTAAAACCACTGAGAACGTTACCTGTCGGTTCTAGTCATCTTGGCAATTTTTCTGTAGATCAAGGAAATCGTGTATTTTAGTAAAAATAATGCGAAAGATTTTAAATTGTGTATGTAGATATAAATACGTATAGATAAGCAGAACTCTGTGTGATTATAGCAATGTTTTTCCCTTCCTCTTCCTCTCTTCCCACCCGCTTTCCCTTCTCTCAGTTTCTCAGACAATAAGTGGGAAACAACCTCTTCTTTTTTCCCCAGCCAAAAATTAATTCTTGCTCAAAACTTCCAGAAGGGGTCAAGTCTAAAGGAAGCATCTGGTCAATCTGCTTTTGTATTGCAGTGAGAGCCCTGACGTCCCCTCCCTCTGCACCACTCAGCGGTGCAAGCACTTGTGCCACGCCAAGGAGGCTTTGCTCACACATATGCATGGGGACACCCTTGGCCTGACTGCAGGCAGCACTTAGATGGAAGCCCCTAGATATGCTGTATGCACAGACAGAGCACATCCCACTCATCCCAGCATGGCTTCCCATTGCTTTTTTTATCCCCCTGAGTACAGATGGACTCTTCAACTACTCAGGTCATTTGCTTGTGAGTTATCTGATAAGGGGGTGTGCTTGCAGGGGCAAAGTCACAGCATGGGGTCCTATCAGTTAACATACTGAACTGACCAAACAATAATTTGGCTTCTCCCAGCATCTTGAAACGCACATCCAGGGATAGGCAATGAACAAAGGGAGACTGGGCTTGATCCTCAAACACACCCACAAGTGGCTCCCATCCTGTGATTCAGTCTGTGCATATGTTCAAAGTCAGTCAGCATAAAACACTTCATAGAATAAAGTAAGACATTTCCACAACTTTAAAATAGCCAAGAAAGCTGTCAACAACAACAAAAAACCAGGACATATTTTCCTCTTCATACATACAGAAAAGCTTTAAAGCCTTAGAAAATGTACACTCACCATCTTGCATTTTCTTACTAAATATACAAAGTTCACAGCAAGTGGAAAAAGTGAAAAGGCACTTCTGGTCATGGTGAGCAACAGTACCTCCAAGCATACAATCTCTGTGGGATGTGCAACGGCAGAAGAAGCATTTTTTTTAACTTATTCTGTATCTGGGCAGTAAACATGAGCAGTTGCTGTACCTAGCTCCTGAGCCAGCCCAAGCTCTTCTGCTAGCAAAGGGGATGGGAAAGGGCAGCAACTCACTAATTTACAGCATAGTGGGAAGTAACTCAAGAATCAAATTCCTAGCAGCAATACCACCTGCAGAGCTTACAGCCATATATATTGTATGAACAGGTTTGCTTAAAAATCAGACCAAAACAAAAGAGAGATTAAATAAAAACCCCAGAAACCTATGGGAGCCATAAGGTGATGAGAGCTCCAATGAGAAGCCGAGTACACTCCAGGATTAACTGGTTCTGGTATTGATTTCCTTGCTCTTATGCAGCAGCAAACACAATTTTCTCTGCTGTGTGTGAAAGCTAAATGTATTTGTGTCTTAATACAAAATGGAAAATGCATTTTTTGCAAAAATAAAAATATTCTTACGTTCATTATCTACTCATTTCTCATCAGTTCTTTAGCAAGTACCTTTTGCTATTAAGAAATTACACGCAAGTCCAGTCTGCAGCTTTTTAGGGATGCTTCAGAAGACTGCTTTGACTAAGCAGTGAAGCACCAGTCTAAAGAATTCTCTGCTGTAGCTCTAAGTTTAGAAGTGAAATTTAGAGGTAGGACCTATTGTCCCTGTCTTTCATCACCGTCTTCTGGACCTTAGGTAGCTCAACATGAAGACAACCATTGAAACTGCTGAGTTTGTCTTCCCTTATGTCAAAATAAAACAAAACCCAGCAATAACAAAATGCCTCCAGAACCCCGTTTAGAATGCATATATGCACAGTTTCTGAGGGTAGAAAGAGGCAACCAAGGAGGAAGTTTAAAGCCACTTCTCCTCACAGAATTTAATTCAGAAGCAGCTGGGAACCTGTGCCAGGTGATTTCAATTTCTTATTGGGCCATGTTTCCATCAATGTAAGAGTCTATGTTTTTCTTATATTTTAAGGGCTTAATCAAAATCAGCAAAAAGATAATGATGTCCCTCAGATCAGTCCATAAGAGATCATTAAACACATAGCATTTAAAAGACCAAGGCCAAGACCCTGCCAAGAACTTTTACTTATTCAAGAGCAAAATATAATTGTGTTTTGTGCACAGTTCAATTTTAAATAGGTATTTGAAAAATGCACTTCAACTCTGTACTCTCTATTATTTTGACTGACACTCTCCACATCTTTCTTTTATATTAACAAGAAATTAAGAACACAGCTGAAAAAACAGCTGAAAAAACCACTCTTCATTTCCTTCCATCATTTGTCTGAAAATAAGAGTATTTGCCTTACAGCTCAAAATTAGTAGGTATCAAGATTTTAATTATGTGTCTGCTTCTGCTGTTTAAACTCCATTTCACACCAAGTGTAATAAAAATCACTAATGCCTATAATCAACCTTACTTCAACCACTGAAACGAATAAGGTAATCAAGATACATATTAAAAAGAGCACTGGCCCTGATTCTGTGTTGGGTAGTTGTGTGATAGATGTGTTGCTGCATCCACATGAAATACTGTGTAAGATCAACCTGCACAAACACCTTTGTACTAAAAAGGAATATCCCCTGGTTCATCCTTGAAAAGACAAATTCTGGTTAGTAAATTTTGGTACTAACTTCTGCCGAAGGTTCCCTCCCTATGTCCCAGTACCTTTTATATAATATGTATTATTCTTCCTATTTTAAAAGACCTATGGCAGCTGTAAGATGTAATTCAAGTCTTCTCCTTAGGAACTAAGGACCTTGTAAAGAAAATGCATGAACCAAAAGCAAACTTCCTCAGCAGTCTGCCAGATCCAGCTTCAGGGTTCTCCATACCATGATGACAGATACATCAAACGATCTGTGTGAGCTCAAAGTCGTCTTTGGAGGAGGCCAAGCTGACCTTGAATGAGTGGAAAAACCTCTTCTGTTTCTGAGAGGGCCTGAGGAAACATCTTTGCCCATTCACTTTTCTGCCAAATATTGCCTAAAAAGAATTAAATCCAAGGTGGTCCTGCATGAGAACCAGTAGTCAACTTGGTAAATGGCTTTTGGAAGTCTGTTTGCTTTTCTCAGCAGTCAGATGTCAAGCAGATAAAGAAAGGTGAAAAGGCTATTAAACCCCAGAACTATTTCGGTATGAACACATTTGTCCTGGCTTTTGAAAAATGCATCAGTCAATGAAATAAATGTTTTAAAACATTTATTGCAGAGCAAAAGATGACACCGTGGGTTTGTTCAGAGCATTACTGAGGTGTGCCATTCAATTCAAGACTCAGTAAATATAGCCCATTATGCAGCCCTTTACATATTTGTTTGAATTATTTGTAGAATTGTAGATTGGTTTGGGTTGGAACGGACCTCAAAGATTGCCTAGTTCCAACCCCCTTCCATGGATCTTATTAATGGCTTACACCACTGTCTTTCCTTCACCAGTGTGAAGTAGAGCTGGTTTGTGAAGTATAATTGGTAATCTACTCTATATATGAATAAGATACACTTTGCTATAACATTCAGTTCTTGTTTTCTATTCGTTAAATGTATTGTTTGAAATGCAACCACCAGCTATTCATTCCTTTTCTGAGCAGCGATGCCATGACAACCCCCACGTGACTGGCTACAAGCATACCACAAATCTCCAGGGCTTTGCTTTAAAAAGACTCAGACTGGTGTTACTCACACTTTTTTTTTTTTTTTTTTTTAAAAGAGCCCAGTTTCAGAGATGCTTTATTTTGTGGAAGATGCATCAAGCCTACCTGCCAATTCTACCATGCGGGAGCAACTATTTCAGCTGAAATGGGACAAAGCAAAGTATGAAGAGCACAAGAAAAGGGTGGGTATAACTGTTTGATAAAGAGCATGTTTTTTAATTCTTCAGTAAAAAATATGTTTACCCAAAAGGACTACAGCATCTCTCTATTCATTCTTAATGAGTTGTGAAAGCTACTGATGAGCAATAAGGTACAAGAGACATGTTTTAAGAATATCCAGAAAATACATGTATAGCTTTTGTGTCCATTTAGGGCATCATAATGATTTTCACCAAATTTAGAAGTGAAAAAGATTTGGCTAGTCATTTGCTCCAAATCAGTAATAATGCAGGACTGTGCCCTCTTCAAAATCTGTAAGTAGTGAATACCATCAGTGATGATTCAACTGTATTGCTACCTTAGGAAGATTGTATCACAATACAATTAGCTTTAACACAAAGAAATAGTTCTTCATTATTTCCAGACTGGATCTGCTTCATTAACTGTGTAAAAATATCTTCCTTCCTTCCTTCCTTCCTTCCTTCCTTCCTTCCTTCCTTCCTTCCTTCCTTCCTTCCTTCCTTCCTTCCT
>VZRV01003108.1:0-16478 GCA_013398115.1 Falcunculus frontatus | reverse complement strand
TATCTTCCTTCCTTCCTTCCTTCCTTCCTTCCTTCCTTCCTTCTATTGTTCCCCTAATTTGACTTGCAGGTGGAAAAAAGTTAAAGATGAGGTAGAGAATTGAATTTGATGGATTTTTATTTCACAATATTGAAAATAAATAAATTTATTTCTGTATGAATTAATCTGAAGAGGCTCACTACTGTTCATAAGCATGGCTATTTAAGCAGTGGCTCTTTTAAAGCAGGGAATTGATATCAGTGCAGCTGAATACTCCCGGCATCCACTGTCCATACAGAACTCTCCTTTGTTCAGTGTACAGAGCAGTGTACTTCACATATGCATGAAGGGCCAAGAACAGAGGTTAGAGATCACCATGATATATAGTGAAGAAATGTATTTATAGAGAACAAAATATTTCCCGTTACTCAATTGCTCTTGGATTAAACACAAGTATTAACTTCTGAGTGCAAGCAAAGAGAAAGAATAACTATCATGTTGAGTAAAGGATGGCTTAGAAAGTACAGAATTTTTTTTCTTATTATGGGGTTCACACCAAGCAGAGATTAACAAGGTCTTCAGTGACCAAAGAGTGGCATTTTCAAGTGCCCCTGTGTTGTCATGCTGGTGCTTCTAAATTCCTATGCTTGTTTCCCAGAAAATTCACCATGCCTTCTCCTGGCACAAACACAGGCTTGGTGCAGGAACACCAGCTACCAGAGCAGAGGTATCTGCAGCTGTGGTAGCTGGGGGCAGCAGGACAATTTGGCAGGTTGCCCCGAATGACACAGCCCCCTGGGGCCCGGACTTTTGATCTACCAAGAGAGACAGAAATTGCTCTAAAACATAAAGGTCTCTGCTTGGTGATGTGAAAGCTTTGCATTGAAGGAGCTCACAAAAAAAATGAACCAGAGTGAGAAAGAAAGGGGAAAAATAGGAAGCAAGGAAGAAAACAAGGTACACTTCTTGGAGAAGACCACTGAAAAGATGGCAATGTTTAGGGATAAGTTATCATCTTCTCCATGCTGCAAAGGTACAGAAAATGTCAGCATGCTTTGATGAACACAAGAGCAAATGCATCCAGTCTGAATAAATTTGCTATTTTCTTAATAGAAGAAAAGAACATCTTTCCTTTCTTCAAAAGGAAAAAAAATATCAAAAGTTCTCTCTCCCTCTGCAACATTCTGCATAGAATTAAATATAAAATGGTTCCAAAACCATCCGTAAAGTGTTGCAAACGAGATAAGGGTGGGCTTATAAATGCTAGCGTTTACCTTCTACAGTTGCGCATATAAGAATGAGACAGAAATTTTTCACAACAATGTCCAGAAAATGTAATTATATTGATATGACTTCCACAGAAGAAATCTGGTTTCTAAAACCAACTTTTGTTGTTTCAAGTTTGGAACAGTTTGCATATCTACAAACTAAAATCAGAGGTTGCATAAATACCACATTTTTTTCTTCACACTGTTGATTTGTACTGACTGGTACAGTAACAACCCTCTTTCAAAAATTACATGTCTTCTTAAAGTTATTTTTAAAATAACTTAATAGTATGATAATTAAAGGCACCTGAAGAATCAGAGGAGCTAGCAGCAGAAGCCAAAACTCTGACAGGTTTGCCAAGTTTAGTTTCGCTATCCAGTAAAAATCAGCTACTTAACATGATGGGATCTAGAAAGGATGCAGATGAGCCCTGTCATCATCCCCTGAAAACAGCTGGAGTTCTGGGGTCCCACCTCCTCCAAGAGGACTGCCACAAAAAAAGCAGCTGAATGTTTTCACAAGAAGCCAAGCAGCTCAAGCGAATTTCAGACAAAGTTAGAAACTGCTAAACATTATCCCAGTCAATGCTGTAAATTATACACTCTATTCTAAAAGCAAGGAACCTGTCCTGGTAGTATGTATGACAAGTCTGCTATCAGGGATTCAAGCCTGGTCTTTGGCTCATCACAAAGGTGCTTCAGAAAGAGACATGGAAGAATCCTCTTGCATTCAGGCAGTGCTTTGGTCGTGTCCTGCACTGAGGGGTTTGTTCTGGTGATGTGCTTGCTGCTTTTACTTGTCAGTCTCTTATTTTTTAAATAGCAAGTATTTCTCTCTTCTTTCCATATCCCTGAGTCTGCCTGAGTTGGAACAGTTAATGTGTAAGTTATGAGAGAGGGAGAATGTATTTCATGACAAAAATCATGGTATCATTGCTTCAACTGATGCAGTGTCACTCCCTGAAGAACCCCACTCTGAGAGAAAGTGGTCTCCCCTCTTCATCCTGTCTCACTCTACTCCGTTACCAGCTTTTCTTCCATGGGGTTTGCTTAGTCCAACACAGCTCACAGATTATTCTTCTCCCTCATATGTTGCACAGCTATTTAGGTCAGATGGAGATAAATATTATTATGTCACTGAACTACCAACTCCATTAGAATTATTAGATCCACAACATGCTCTTAATGATTGCTCAAAAACGCTAATAAGAAGAGACCTGGGAATACTTTCAACACAAGAAGTCCTTTTCCAGTATTCTTACCTCTCTGGCAGCATCCTAAATATGTATCCTTTTGGAAGAGCTGACTTATTTTAGGAGTACCTAGTGCTTTCTTACATTAGTCTTTTTATTTCTGCTGGATGCCTAATAAAAAATGCCTGCCTTCTCTTAGACAGTCATTTCTGTATCATAACATCAACACAACTGTAACCAGACTCTATGCATTTTCTACATTTTTCCAGCATAAAGAAGACTTTGCATCTCCAGCAGCCTTTAGAACAACTTTCTTTAACATTTTCATTTTCCACTACTCTTCTTGGCAAGCCTGGCTTTGCTGATACAATGAATCATAAGTTTAATAGTGTTACTGCTGGCTAACAAAACAGAACACGGGAATTAAAAGATCTTCCGTATTGATATACAATAGTATTTCCAACGAGAAAGGATAAACATTTCATTTCTGTTGCAGATCCAGACAGCAAAACCATTAGTGGACACATGCCCCACCAATATATGGCTACTTTCATCAGAATTTAGGAAAGCTGAAGGTATAGTATTGGCTATTTCACTGGGCCTTCACATCTCCTCTCAAAGGAAACAAAGAGCCTACTAGATAGTCACAATTTCAGGGCCCTTTTTTTCCCCTCAATGAAGTGATTGTTACAACAGGACTATCAGGATCCATGAATAGCACATTCCCGGCAACATTAAATAACTTATTTTATCTTTATGACTATTGATGAAATCAGAGTGTTTCAGATTAACAAGTGCTGAAGTGCTCAAATAGCCTCCTAAGATGTACTTCTGCACAGCCGTGAAAATAACATTGCAAATAACAAGAATAGCACAATCACCAAGATGCAGAGCAAAGAACTGAATAATAAGATGTTAACATATTCAAAGCGTAAGAAATAAAAATGGGTAGCCTTGACTGGTAGTTATCCTTCAAAATCTTACTGCTCCCAAGGGACAAGTCTTTATTAAAGGATGAGAGTGGAAAAAATTTGTTAGCTAATTATTTCTGCTCACTAAAAGGAAACAAAAACAATTTAAAAATTTTAAAAACTAAAAAAAGAAAAAAGAGAAAAATGGAAAAAAACCACACCATCAAATGTGAGCAAAGTAGAAAATACGTGCAGCTAAACCCCGCCAAAGACTTAATTTCCAACACAGAGCCCCTCAGGCAATGGGAGCGTAACCCATATAAGGACTTGAAAATTAATTTCCTTAAAAGTGTTTATCATCTCACTGTGTGATATAATAATCCCCAGGCATCTTAAAATCATTTCACTAGCAAAACAATTCAATTCTTCTTCATGCATAAATTCACGTGCTATATTAGGATGTGGGTTCAATTGCTGCTGTTAATTTTTTTCCCATTACTGTAAAAAGAATTGCTTAAGTTCCTTTGAAAATGAAACACTGCATAACCCCCCACACAGAGAGGTTAACAACAAAAACAGCAACAGGAACCCACTACTCTTAGGCATGCTCCTTAGAAGTACAGGTCCTGATACCTCAAGGTGAGACTGGTTCTCTCATCCTCCTCCTTTCCATACTCTTATAGAAAGAAGGGAGAAAAAAAAAATTTTGGAATATTCTAGTATCCAGTTCTTTTTTATAATCATTCTCCTCAGGGTTATTAGGTAATGGGATGACTTAATGCACCAGTTTTAGGTACCTTTATACTACAGTGTGATCAGCATCTGGCCTGCTTTGGTTACAAAGCCCAGCAAACAAGGCAGATGCACTAGATTCCCTCCAGAAACCTGCTACTGTAACATCAGCCACTCAAAACTGTCAGATCTGGATAAGCAGGATTTACTATTTGTTTTGTATAGGACTTAAAATATCTTTGGAGAGCCTAGAATCAAATATGGGGAAGGAAAGGATGAGAGAGGAAAAGACTGAATTAGTATGCTCAAAAGAAGACTATTCCTTCAGCAATTCTGTTCCAAGAGCTTTTTGAGAATGAGATGTTGAAGTCCAGCTATGAAAATTGTGCTTTCCCTGCTTTCCTCCATCCGGCCTCTCTCTGGTTTTCTTCAATTCAGCCCTTCCTTCAGAAGAGGCATTGTTGGGCCTCAGATAATCTTATAAATAAGTTTTCTCTTCACCTCTCCCCCATTCCTTCCCAATCCCCACAAACACACTTTTAGCATGGATCTGTGTTCTTTGAAAAACAATATGGTAACATTTTTTACAAATTAGACAATGCCTCAGGATGTCCA
This sequence comes from Falcunculus frontatus, assembly GCA_013398115.1. Taxonomy (NCBI): domain Eukaryota; kingdom Metazoa; phylum Chordata; class Aves; order Passeriformes; genus Falcunculus; species Falcunculus frontatus. The sequence goes on along the minus strand of VZRV01003108.1, from coordinate 11,780 downwards.
AAGAGATTCTCTCTCTTCCACTGGACTATTTCAATTTTCATCCACTGTTGACACAGTTGACTTTAGAAATTGATATTATTAATATCTTCCTTTTTAAAATCAAATTTTAAAAGGTTTAAAATCATGATAACAATGAAAAGAACGAGCTTATTCTTCCTCATACATCTGTCTCCATTTGTTCATTACACCCAGTTGTTGCTTCTCTACTTACACCAGCCTGCAATCCCTCCAGGACAAAAATGGCCTGCAACTGGACTTAATCCAAATCCCACTGAAGTCAATGGAAAAGTTTCCATTTGATCCAAAGCCCATCAAAGATAATGGAGAGAATCCCATTGACTTCACAGAAGTCTGGATAAGCCCCATCATGTGCTTGTACACTGTCCACAAGAATCCTAGCTTTTGATTAGAGCCTATGAAGGCTGCTAGAGACAAAAATTATGATGATGATTCTGGAAAACACGTTGACAAATATTTATAGAAATTCTGCTTACACTGATGAAATGCATTCACTAATCATGCAGGCTGCGACTGTGGTTGCAGGAGAGTGTTTCAGGGTCAAATTCACAGCATTGCAAAGGGCTTTCTCTCCCTGTGTCACCATGAAAATGGTGAAAAAAAGGGTTCTCTCAGTAGCACAGAGGTAGCACAGAGCTTACCTTATCAGTGTCTTTTGCATGCTGTGTAGAGAAGGGGACAGCAATTTTGAACACCCCATTGGGTATCCATGATACATCACTGCTGCTTGTTAGGCCTTTGAAAAACCAGAATAATTTCTTTATCCCTTCTGTACACAAAGTTGGAGGAAGACCAACTTTCTGCCACTGAAAGAGACAACTGTTTGCTGCTGGAGAAGATGTCCTGCATCGTGAGAACAAAGGGACAAACTGACAACAAAAATGACCGTAAGGCCAAAAGGTAACATCAGAAGCACTATTTCCATGTAGTTATCAAGTTTCCTTCCCAGTGACAAACATAGCTAAGGATAAACTGCTCTGTGAGGACACATTTAAAAGGCAGCCTAAGGTATAATGAACACTTCAGAAAGCCATTTGCTTGTTCTGTCACATGAAATCTAATGCCAGGTCATTTTCCTCCTACATTCTGTTGAAGAGAAGATGGCTTTAAATTAGTTTTTCAGTTTAATAACTGAGGAGTGAAAAAAAAATAGAGAGGGGGAAACGTTGCCCTACTTTAAGAAAATAATTGAAGCAAACCTGTTATGTCTCAGCAAAGCTGTTGATCCTGCTAAGTGAGTCATTGCTGCTGACTTTGCCAGTTGTTCCTACAGACACCACCGGAAAAAGGGAGACCCAGAGCTGAGAGACGAAATAAAGCCAGAGCAAAAATAGGATTAAAATTTTTTTTAGAAGTAGAGCAGGAAGCAGGCAAAAGTGAAAATTTAATTTACTGCTCAAAGGAGACCAAGCAAAATGTGCCTTGAAGATTTATCACTGGAGGCAACCATCTTAAATATTTTTGATTCAGGAGGAAATTCACATCCCAAATAGGGCATAGCAAACCAGTCAACAACAGGGACAAGCTTTTGAAGTGAAGGGTTTGTATAGCTCAGGTGGTGGCTGCTATCTCCTGTGATTCATTTGCAGCCAGTCTACTTCATGATAGACTGACTAGTCACCAGGCCCTAAAGTGTCTTCAGACAGCAAATGCTGCACAGGGGAAATGACTTGGGTAGAACTCACTACACATCACTGTCACGAATATCCTGATATTGCACATTTCCTTTATCCGAAGCAGAGCTGACCATGGCCACATCATGAAAATCCATATCATAGCACTTACAGCTTGTCACTAGTGAATAATATCCAGATCTGTGCAGGCATCAACAAGCATCAGTTAATTCCACTGCTGAAGCTGTGATTCCACAAGACACGGAAGGAACAAAGCATCCTGCTCCTTTCCATTCCTTCTCTCTGTTCATGATTCAAGTGGCAAACTCCTGTTCTTTTTTTTGGATCAACTCTGGTTTTCACCAAATCTCTCCATTAGCTAATTAAATTTGTGACAGCAGCAGAAAATTAACCCAACAAAACTAAACAAACCTGGATGGTTTTTCTACTACTTTCTGAAAAGTCATGAACTTCAGGGCTGTTGCAAGGGATGGAGAAGACCGCACAGTGGGAGCAGTGGGGAGATGAGCAGGAGAAGGAGAAGTTCAACTCCCTTGCTTTTTTTGGTGGCAGAGACTGCTGTGAGATCAACTGAGCTGCCTGGAAAATTGCAGTCTAAGAAATCACAGAAAGTTTCCAAGGGATTTGAGGCAATAGGCTTATCTCTACTATCTTCATGCTTCTCAACTCAGTAGATCAGATTTGTACACAAAAGAAACTCATAAACCAAAGCAAATGAAATCAATGGTTAAGCATCTCAGACACCAGCCATGCCCTCACCTACAGTACTGCACTACTGCAAGTCCAAGCTGGAGGGTTGGCATTAATCCGAGATAAAGCTATAGAATTGTTCCTCTTGTAAAATGTCCCAAAATTCCATACAGGCAGGGGTGTGTTTGGAAGATACTGAACAAAGTCTATCCTCTTAAGAAGGACAAAAAGATTGGGTTACAAGGGCCAGTTAATGCAGATCAAGAAGGAGCAATCCCTGTAGGGGAGGTATAAAATTTCAGGCAAAATTCCCCCTAACAGAAGACTGACAAATATTTCATGTTCTGGGTTCCCAGGCATGGGAACACAAACAAGTGTGAAGAAGTTTGATTCTACTTTTATGGTTTTCCCCTCTAGTTTAATTGAAGAAAAATGAAAGCAGGAGCTGTGGAAAGTGAACCGGGAGAACTGAGCCATTCTGGATAGAATTACAAAGTCCCAGCCTCAGAATCAGGTTCAATGATGGCATGAGGGTTGGCAACAAGCTGAAAAATACATGGCCAACATTGCGAGCTATCCTCGTGGGCAGTGTAAATCACAGAGCTGAAAGGTAGCCTTGAGCTTCTGTTCTTTCCTTCATGGTTATTCTGGATTGGAACTGCTCATAGAGCACATTTCACTGCACTTTTGTGCTGGGGATTAACTGCATGTGGCAGCCAGCCACACAATTAACAGCCTTTCACTTAATGCAGCCGCTCTTATCAAATGAATCCCAGAGCGCTCTTTAGACTTTATTAGGCGATTTGTAACTGCTGTAGTTTCTACAGTCAGGCTGTGCACCATGGAGAGATGGCGCTCTCAGAAATAATCAAAAAATAATTTTAAAAAACAGAAGCAATTCCTTACCAGTTCCCTGAGAGAAATAGCCAGACACTGCAACAACATTTAAGATGACTGGAATGGCACAGGCATTGAGGCCTCCAACATCTACACTGGCAAAGTAACCACGTTCTTATTTTCATCAGTAACAGAGGTAAAGAAAATCAGCAACAAAATGGCTATAAGATGTTTTAGCAAGCTTTTCCAGAGAAAGAAAATTTATTGTCTTTTGCTTTTCCATGCCCATCTTAGTGGTCTTTGAGCCCTCTAAGTCAGAAATTCCCAACTTTCCTCCCACACAAACCAGAGGGAAGCTGCAGCAGTGCCCATCAAGCAGGGAGCTGGTCTTAGCTCTGCCTTTACCCATCCTCCCTATTGCCTTGGACTGCTGGGCCTCTGTGGTCATGTGTCTTGATTTTCGAGGTATGTCCTCTGTCATATGAGTCTGATTCAATATATACGGGTATGGTTCATACTATCTGTATGTTCACCATATTCACTTCCTTACCCTTTACCTCTAGCCTGAGGCCACTGAAATAAATATTTTTGAACTCAGTACTTTCTAAACACATGTAAAAGGATTTTTAAAGGTGTCGCTCATCAAAATCTGCCCGAGTCTTTGGAGGACAGTAAATGGTATTTCTTCTATCCCAGGACTATCCTTTTGTCAAATCTTTGGTCCCAGTTCTAATTCCAGAGGGCTTGTTCAGGAAAGGCAAAACACTCAAAAGAAAAAGAAATAAAAATTGTGGCACCAAAACTGAAATCTACCTCAATCTCTCCCCAGCTTCTGTCTGGAGACAATTCTGGAATACAGCTATATCAGTTTTCCTAAAGCTTCCCAAAACTGTTTAATTAGAGGAAGAATGCAAGAATAGAAAGCTTCAACCCAAACAGTTAAGACTTGACCAAGAAACTTGCAACTAAAAGAGAGGCTTCTACAATGAAAAATATGAGGCAGCTTTAATTGCTGTGGAGGCAACATTACAAACCAAATAGTTATATAAAAAGTAGTAAGGTTGTAAAGCCAGGTGCTTCATAGTCAGAAAGTACCAAAATACGGAAAAGTAAATATATACTGCAGCCTTTCCCACATCAGCTGTTAGGTCTGTTCTCTGTAATCGGCAGGTACTAGAACATCTATAAGAAGTAGTCATTAGAAAACACCTTTTTCCACTCACCATTTCAGAAATGGTTGAGCCATTGTGTAGGACATTTGTCTTTTGACAAATAAGCAAACTTGATGCAGATACCTACTGCAAACTTCTTTATCACCAGGGGAGATTCAGTGAAGTTACACACAAAAATAGGATCAGTGGAAGTATTTGGCAAGATCTGCAATTAACTTGTGCTACTCTATGATCCCTCTGTGATTTTGTAGTTCGACACCAGACCATGGTCAAACTTTATTAAAGTACAAGTCATACCACTTCTTGTCAAGTATTTTTCTACTCTCCGTCTGCTGCGATTGAAAACTTTTTACTAGTCACATGTATGCTCTGACAGCAGGAAAAGGTGAGAATCTTTTTTACATAAGGACATTCTTTACCAATCACAACTGAAGAAAGAATTTATCTGAACCAGCCCTTTCACTGGCCTGACTGATGGAAATTGCTCTGACTCTGGTGGCTCAGGCAGCTCTCATTAATGAAAGAAAAGGAGAATTCCCTTTCTTTCCTCTGGAAGAGGACAACAGCTGTATCACCAGCAAGAACTTGTCAGGTTTCTTTGCTAACCAAGCTTCGGAGCCAAGAGAATAATCCTGAAATTAAGCCATATAAGATTAGTAAATCAAGGCAGTGACAGGTTCTTTATTTTACATATATCTATATTGATTTCTCTTTTCTGTCAGGATGATAAATTTAAAAAACAGACATCTAAATGAGATGGGGAAAAAAAGAGAAAAACAGCTGAAACAAGAATGTGTGAAAAGTAAGATGAAGGAAAAAGAAAGAGATCACGTTCATCATGAAAAGTGAAAGAACAACTAGAACCACACAGGGTCCCAGAAACTGCATTATTCCAGTAGTGTCCTGTGAAAGCAATTTAGGAAGTAGCAAAGAATTCTTACTCCCTCTTGGATAATGATGGTATTTGGAAATTTTATTTCCCTCAGCCTTCCTGCTTTGCCCTTATTCTGAAAGTCAGTCCTTTCCTGGCATAGTGAACCAGCAGAACAGGGGCCAAAAGCCCATTTTGTGATTTCAACCCTATGCATCAGCATATTTTGAATTCTGCAGTTTAAGTTAAAATACTGCTGTTCCTATGCAGACGATAACTTCCCAGATCAAAATAATGGACTTGTGAGGGTACTAACCTTTTCAACTATGCAGCTAAACTTAGCAAAATTTGTAAACAGAACTCTAGAATTAGCTGGAGTGCCTTGGACAGTCAAGTAGAAGAATTCATATAGTTTACGATACTAGGGGGTTAAATATTCTGTAAGAGTGTAGATATTAAGGACATTATGTCTTCAATATAGTGAAAAAAAAACGTGAAGCAAAATGACATAAAAGCCATTTCCCTTACAATTCCCAACAAAATTCCTTTGCGATTAAAACAGCGAGTAAAGAAGAAGCCTAACTGGGAAAATTACCGTAAGCCAGCAACTGCAGCATAACTAATTGATCTGATTACAATTTGGACTTTTTCTCCCCATGACAATTTTCATCTAAGTATCCAAGGTCTCTCCAGCAAGGACCCAGTTAGTTGACAGCAAATACTTCAGACTGAGGTTTTTGGAAAATCTTCAGAGGCTCTGAAGCCCCTGAGCCACTTGCCATGAATGAGGGAAAATTCTTAGTAGACCAATGCCCTCTCACTGCAGCAACACTTTCTTCTTTACACATGATTTCATGCAATTTTTAGGTCTGTCACAGTAATTGCATACACAGAGTGAATATACTGAAAATACATAAAATTTGTTTCTAGCTTCCCTTTTAATAGGATTTAGCAGCTTGAAACAAGGAGAAAGCCCCACATGATTGATCAACTCTCTGCATGTTATAATCTACCATTCTGTTACACTGATCTGTGGTTCGGGGGCAGACACTTCTCTTCTGAAGCACATACTCTGTATTACTTATTTTTAATTACACTTCTTCAAAAGAAAATGTGTATTAAAATCACAAATTATCTTATCATAGCCAAGCAGGGTAGCAGCAATTCTCTCAGAAGGGTTATCAGTTGAAAACAAGACTTAAACCAGTATCAGCTCTTCCTTTATTTAACATAGAATTTCATCTGCAGTCATGTTGGAGGCTGCACTTGGATATGCTTTCTAAGGTATTTTCTCTTTTCTCATTTGCAATATGGATCAGTAGATAACGTTGAAATGCTAATGATGAAAACTTATTTTCTGAAACACAAACTCTAACACACAAGACCATGACTTTTTGGTACTGAACTAGGAGTAGAAGTACCATCTACCATAACCACCACCCTTCAGTGACTGCCACACAACTGCAAACTCCTGAATTCAGAAAATCGGCAGTTTCCCAGGGCAGGATCCCCAAGCTCACCAAACCAGAGAGAAAAGCTTCACCATACCTAAGTGCCTGGGTCAAGAAGGTAAAAGGAATCTTGTTTGCCCAAAGCAATAGTGGGACTGGTCCAATGTGCTGCAGCAACACACATCCTGGAGTGGACTGAGTGAGTCCAGACCCCACGTGGAGGGGGTGACCACTGTGCAGTGGTCAACCACAGAGGTCCGTGGCTGGATGGAGGTCATCTCAAGCCACCAGTCACAATGGGAGAGTGCCAGGACAGAAAACTCAGCTTCTGTTGTGCACCTCTGTTACAGCAATCACATTGGGCAAGCACATATCATCTATTTCCTTCAACAGTAGCTCATTTCTAAAAGAAAGATTATGAACCCCTTAAACAAGAGCCAGAAAGTAATTCAATGAACCAAAACTTCCTCCGCTATCAGAAGGAAGATGACAACCTGGCTTTAGCAACAATTCTATTTTTAATGAAAATGTCCTGTGCCCTTATGCCTGAACTCAAACACCCTGGAAGTCCCATGCTTCACGTGGTTCTAGGTTGGATCCTCAGGGCACACTGTAAGGGGCCAGCTATCCTTAACAAGTTACATCGTTGAACCCAAAAATTTCATATTTCCTTTTCTTCTTTAAAAGCTTCAGTTTGGGATACGAATAACCCAAAACACTTGACCAAATGTCACTTCCCTTACAATTAAGTACAAATCTTACTCTCTTCAAATCCCTGGCTCCAAGTTAAAACACTTTGCTACTGAAGCACTGGTATGATTACAAACTAAATACTTGAAACAAAAGAGAACTAAAGTACCACTTATAAAAAAGAATGTGAAGAGTTACGGGAAATGTTAATCTCAGGGTCAAGTTCTGCTTTCATTTTCACTATTGTAAATCCAGGCTAGCAGCCTTATCTTCACTGCAATTGCTGTGGATATTATAGTCTTACATTAAGAAACCATGTCAAAAAAACCCTCATCACTCATTTTGAAGTCTTAAAGACATATGGACTGAGATTAACTACCAGCTCACTGCTATGGTAAACAAGAGGTCACCCTTCCCCTTTAACTCCAACCCTTGTGCCTCTCTTCCATTCTGTTTATCTTACACTTGTGCTCTTTAAATCCTGAGCAAGGTCAACTGCAAGAGAAAAAGCTTTTTTTTTTTATTTTGAAAGAAGAATAGTTTTCCAGTGGGTTAATTAGTTGAATCAGTTCATTAAAGATGAATTTAAGACTAAGTAAGAAAGGAAGGAAGAAGTAAAGACACATATTCCTTTGGTAAAGTAGAAAAACATTTACTCACTGCCTGGCAGTATTCAACACCAAAATAGCTCTCCTAAGGGTCGATAGAAACATGTGAAATCCAGTAAAATGGTTGCAACTCAATAATCCACGTTGGTTACCATGGAAAAGTTATGAATATAGACACAATAAGGGTTTGTCCAAGTTAGGAATGACTAATCTGGTATTCACACACACACCCCTTTAAACTGGACAAACACCAAGTATGAGTGTATTTATTTTATTGCTTCTTCATATTTACCACAATAAAAGGAATATTACTTAAATATTCCCATTTTTTTAATGATTTCAGGATAAAACTATTCACCTGGATTTCCAGGCCCTGAATTTAAGCAAAAACAGTGAGTTGAAACCATATTGCCTGCAGTTTAAAAAAATCAAGTCAGGGCTTCTAAAAATGTTGTACTTGTATTATTGCATTAAAAGTTGTGAAAATGAAATATGAATTGTGATTCTTTTTAGTTGCTTTCTAGTTACAGAACATGCAGAGTTTATGTTTCCAAGTTTTCCTTTCTACTTGTGAAGTTAAGAAACTTTCTTTTGAAGTTTTCATTTGATGAGGCATCGGGAACATGAAAAAAAACGAGAGAGAGAGAGATACCACAAAAGTTGTGATAAAACAGTAACAGTAAGGATCTTTCAGATTAGATAGCAGGAAAAAATTCTTTACTGTGAGGGTGGTGAGGCACTGGAACAGCTTGTCTGGAGAAATTCTGGACGCCCCATCCCTGGAAGTGTTTACAGCCAGGTTGGATGGTGCTCAGAGAAACCCGGTCTAGTGAAAGGAATCCCTGTCCACGGCAGGGGGGTTAGAACTAGACACTCTTTAAGGTCCCTCTCAACCCGAACCATTCTATGATTCTATGATTCTATGATTCTGTGATTCTATGATTCTGTGATTCTGTGACTCTATGATCTTTGTTCCTAATTCTATGCTCTTTGTTCCTTTCCAACACTCATGTTTGACTCCATTCTAACTTCACTGAAGTCACCTCAATTGCTCTATGTTTGAAATGTGTTTCTAAAAATAAACTGTAACGTTCATTTAAGAAGGAATGTTAATATTAAGGAGGATTTAAATTGCATGTATTGAAGAACTACAACAGCACAAAAGATCAAAAAAAGCATCAGGGTCATGCAGCAGCAAGTAGAGGCTACCAGGACAGAGTACAGCCACAATGGTTCATTTAAATATGTGATTTGATCTGCCCCTTCAGTATTAAAATACTTTCATCCCACCATACAGCCTGCTGTGAAGGATGGAAACGATACCTTCACCTCAGATTTGAGGAACTCTGGCATAAAGTTTACTGTCACATTAATCAGAGGGTCATATTTTGCACCTGACACCATTCTCACTATTTGCATTTCAAGACAAGCCAACTAGGTCATCAAGCAAATCAGCTCAGGTATAAGAAAAATTTTAACTCTTCTCTTAAGTATAACAGTTATTCCACAGTCCTCAGCCACTACCACAAATTCAAGCACATTTACTTAAGACTGGACACAGATAACCACAGAGTTAGAGGTCCAGGTTCACAAGTCAGTGAGAGGTTGGTGCCTGAAATATCATGTGGGGATGTCACTTCCTTGCCAACAAGAGGTGCAGATATTCTTTTGCTCCTCTACAGCTGAAAAGGCAGAGTCTAAACAAACATATGAACCACAATGTGTGGAAGCACTAGAGTTTGTTGGGCTACAGGAAGGCACTGTGTAATTTGTCGTCCTGAAGTTCTGTTACTGCTCTCCAATTTACAAGCTCATTTCTACTGGGACTTTGGGAACAGTAACTATTAAACCATACCTGGGAGAAGATATGGCACATCAGGAGAAAGAACATCCCCATGATGGGAAACAAAGAGCATACAGGAAGGAAGGTGGAGATGTGATGGTTGATGTGCTACTGTGTCAGAGGGGCAGGTAATGAAAAACACCCATGCCTCCTGTTGTTCCAGCCCTCAAACATCGTTTCTAGCTAGAGCAGCCAAAGAAAAGCTAAATGAGGAAGGAAAGCTGAAATGGAACATCCTGGTCACCTCCACATCCGACATCATTCTCTGTTTCCTTGTTAACCAAATATAACCTAGATTTGTTTCACTCTCATATTTTCTTCCAAATCAGCAGATTCTTTATTTTTTTAATTAAAGCAAAGCTTGCTAAAGCTGTAGGAAAACACAGAAGCTGAAGCACAAGGATAATAGTTACAGTCTATATGTGTATGTAGAAGTGATACACTACCATCTCCTAGCAATTCCCTTGTCTGAAAAAAAAGAGCAAAAGGAGTTAAGATTGCAAAAACTATAGGGAAGTAATAGTTTTCTTATATATTTAAATAATGAAGAAATATTTCTTCAGCCTGCAGAAGCTTGAAATTTACATGCACTGTTAAAGGAATAGAAGAAAATCCCTCTTTGGTATGAAGAGAGATGCAACTTGTGAAGTGAATCACGGCTACCTTTCTGCAGTGTTTTCTTTCAATATTTTTTGAGACTGCTAGTAACCTGACAAAAGGAATTCAGCCACAGATGAGAAAGACTTTTGGTCTTTCTTACTTATTTCTTTGTTGCTCGTGACCAACAGAAAATTAATTTTACATTCTGCATCAACCTGCAAATTTTGAGTCTCATTTCAATTTTAAAACTCACAGTTCTCTTCATGAATTAAATACGGCATCTATTAATACAATCACTACAGTAAGGCTGGAATTTCAGTTCCAATAAAACACTGATTAAACTCTGCCCTCAGGAGTTTCAGCTTTCAGCATGACAAAGGTTGCTTTGATTATCCCACACCAGCTTTATCTATGTATAAGGGCTTAAGTACAGTGCCATGATTTGGGAGGCATGTGGAATCGTGCCTGTCATATATAATCTATACACATACACACAAATTAAATCCCATTGAGCTGGATTCCCTGGTGCCTCCCTGGAGCTCAGCTGGCATAGCTGCACTGAAAATTGGTCCCATTCTCAGGAGACAGACAATCGCTTCTTGCCTCTGCCTTCCCGCCCCCATCCTCCAGCTGTCCCTCCTGGGGCTGCTTGCTGCTTCATTTGTGCACTGCCAGCACTTTATTGCAGGAACTGGGGCCTTCAAATTGCTCCTGCCACTTCATTAACACCATCAGAAACAGAAGCATTTGCTGAACAGCATAATATTGATAATTGGTTTAATTTGGTCTCACCATCTCTGCCAGGCTTCCATGCAACAGAAGAATGCAGAGCAAACCTGGCCAAGCTCTTTTAACAGCCTACATGGCACGAGTTTCATTTCACTTCTAGGCTCCTTAGCTTGAAGCTTAGCACAAATTAGAATACATATTAACAGGTCACAGTTATACGTATGTGCAAGAAAGCACAGCCTTAACCAGGCATAGCTTGCATCTCCCAGAGGACACACCTTGGATTTTGAGCCAGCTGGTACATAGCAAATGGAGGGCAGTTGTAGCCTGGCCACATTCACATAAATAAGTGTGAAAACACACAAGGAAAGACAAGCAAAGAGGGTATAAACCCTCAGGAAATACTGGTTACCCGCTAGTCACAGTCCCTGCAGCTTTTCTATTTTCTGTCTTTTGCAGCAGTTCAGTCTCTCCTTTGCTACATTTGTTCTCACAGCCCTGAAAGCCAGCTCCTTGTGTGAAGTTAAAGTGCAAATTACTTCATCTTTGCTGCTGCTCCAACTTCATAACTGTGTTTTGCAGTACCGATACATCCTGTATCACACTTGTAGAACATACTAGCAGCCACCAGCTATAG
>VZRV01003106.1:187002-225489 GCA_013398115.1 Falcunculus frontatus | reverse complement strand
AAATACTTACAATCCCTTTTCTTCGCTGGTAGTTCCTGGAATCAGCAGATCGCTGTAGGGATAAGCCTTTCGGCGACACATATTATCTGTTGCTGATATGCCGTAGCAGGAGTCCAAGGAAATAGTTCATGAGCATAGCTATTTCTAAGTTTTAGTTGAGTGAAAAAAGTATTGAAAAATCACATCTTCACAACAAAGCTACCTTATGTAGCATCTATTTTGTAATAAAGCTATTTGATATATATATATAACACATGTATTTGTGACAAAGCCACTGCTACAAAAGCTATTTTTAACATTACTTATTTTAATATTTGCAGAAAGCCAATATTATAGCATCTATTTATCACAATGGTATTTATAGCTGTAGTTTGAACACAGTGTCCTTATTTTTTGGCAGGGATGACACAGTAGTGGCACATGAAGGAGAAAATCTGGCGACAGGCCGTAAGTTGATGTAAATGCTGCAGGGCTGCCAGGTGAGGTAGCGTCTGGGAACTGAAGATATTGCTGGATATAGGACAAACAATGCAGAGTGGAGCATCTAACACACTGCTAAACACCAGGGATATGTAACCACACAGAGAACCAGAATGATCATTTTCACAACAGCTTTATGGATTAGAATACTTTCAGAAGATTTTAGGATTGTCACTCCATGCCCATTGTCATGATTTTTGGGCTCCTACCCCCACCATAGTAAATTTGCCCTGCCTCCCAGTCTAGACTTCATTTTTAAACAGAAACAGAACCTGAGTAAGTGGACCAACCTTCCTCTCACCTCAGAATATTTTACGTCTTGTCGTGACACTACAGACCTGCAGGAATCTCAGTGAAGGGAAATTTCTGTCCAGAATTTAAAAGCGTTTACTTTGCTCCTACTGCTTTTCATCTATTTTCTCTCCTCCTGGTGTGTATTTTTCTGCCCTGCTGACTGTGGTGCTGCATACTAATGGAGCAATACTTGGCCCATCCCCAGAGGAAGTTGAGTGCAGGTTTATTGAGGAACAGAGGGGTCAGAAGGAATTTCAGCGCATCCAATAACTCTCCTACTGGTGGGATGCCTTCATGTAACATAATTGGATCTCAACCATTTTCTGTTGTTATAAGACTGCTGAAAGAGCACGTATCCAAAGAAACTTAGCCAACGCCCTCTCCCTCATAATATATATAATTATTACAACATCTTACAAAACGAAAATGTTTATGTTTTTTCTAAAAGTGTTAGGAGGAGACCTGTCGTGCTAAATCCCCTCTGCTTGTGAGTCAGGCTGAGAACTTGCAGATTTTTTTTTGCTGTAAATAGGTGAGAAAGACTGGGTTGATCTTCCAATACAGATAAGTGATTTCCTTCAGGGGGTGAAAGAAGAGTGGTAAAAGGGCTTAATTTTCATTCTTCACGCGATTATTATCAGCTCCTTAGCAGCACGACCACTGGATTGCATAGTATGCTTGGTGAGAAAAGCCTTTTGCCCCAGGATAATTTCCTTTCATTCCTCAGGCCAGCGCGAGGATAATAAAGAAGCTAAAGACGTATTCAGCTGAGAGAGCCAAGCATTTGTGTTCCAGCATTTGGTGTTCCAGTTCAGATAGCGACAAGTGGGCAAACCCTAAACTGGAAGCAGGTTGATTGTTATTTATCCTTGTCTCCATGTCTCGGGGTGGGTGAGGTGTCTCTTTCTCCCCCGGCTGACAGCGGCCGCATCGGAGCCGCGCTGCCGCCCTCTCCCGGCTCTGCGCGCTGGAAAGCCTTCCAAAATCTCTGCATTCCCAGCACAGCCACCGACTAACAAACAAACAAGGGAAAAAAAGTGGAAAAAGAAAACCAAGAAAAAAAACACCAAACAGAAACAAACACCAAGGAGAAAAAGGGAAAATTACAAAAAAAGGGGGGGGGGGAAGGGGGGAAAAAGAAAAAGGGAAAAAAAATAAAAGGGAAAAGAAAGGAAACAAGGGGGAAAAGAAAAAAAAGGAAAAAGAGAAAAAAGAGAAAGAGAAAAAAAGAAAAAAGATAAAAAAGGAAAAAAGAAGAAAAAGAAAAAAGGAAAATAAAAAGGAAAAGGAAAAGAGATAAAAGAAAAATACAAGAGATTTTTTAAAAATAGACCAAAAAAAAAGGAAAAGAGAGGGGAGGAGGGAGAGAGATTGTTCTTCACTGAGGGGGTGGCCAAGCACTGGAACAAGATCTCAGGGAAGCAGTGATGGTCCCAAACCTGTTGCCGTTTAATAAGCACTTGCACAGTGATCTTAGATACATAGTTTCATTTTTAGGCTGTTCTGTGTGGAGTCGGGAGTTGTACTCAATGATCCTCACGGGTCCGCTCCAACTGAGAATATTCTGTGATTCTAAGTATTAGTACTAAAGCTCAGTCCCACTTAGTTACCGTGCTTGCAGGACAGGATCTCAAAATACGATAGCAACATATCAGCAAATGCTAACATTTCATGAAATAAGGGAAATAGACCGTTGTTGTACCATATTTTTTCTCATTAGGGTTTTTCTAAAAGAGTTTCAAAACACTGTATGAACTACCAGCAATAAAACAGTATCAATTCCAGCTACCAATTCTTGCTCCTGGAGCAGGGGACATTTTATGCCACACACTGTGTAAGACAGCAATGTAAAAGACAGGGAAGGGATACAGAAAACATGATCTCCATTTCACAGTTCAGAAGAGAAGCACAAAAAGACTAAAGGGAATACCCAAAGTCACTCGTGCACTGGACTGAGCCGGGGATATTGCATAAAAGCATAAGCACTTTGATCTGTTCCATCATGGCATTTTAAGGAAGCAGGAGAGGAGATGAGGGCAGATGCCTCTGTGCACTTACTGACACAACATTTTTCCATTTTTACTTGTAGGGATTCTGGAGAAACAAAGACTTTCCTCCTCCTGTCATAACTGCCTGGAGGTTCTCCTGACCTTTTTTTCCCCTCCCATTTTTCCAGGTGATTAAGCTGTGCAGTCAGAAAGCATGACTATAATGCCAAGAAGCCAGCAATTTTAACACCACAAAAGCATAATTGTGTAATACTTCAGGCCTTATTCGTTTCAGCACAGACTGACCCTCAGCTGCTGATGACAGAGTGCCAACAGCTCCCAGCACAATGACTGACAGAACTGGGACACGGCAAATTGCACTTTCAAAGCCTGCAGCAGAACAAGAGTTAGGGGACTCGCTTTGCATTAAAACAGCCTTGTAGCATATTCTTAGAACGAGGGGTGAAGTAGGATAGCACATGCCTACTTCCCTTTTAAACCATTCCACTTGAAACATCTTTCATCCTCCTCTCAATCTCCTTTGCTGGTTTGTGAGACAATTGCCTGCACTACTAGTGTAACATTACCTGAATTCTTACACTATACCACATATTTGTACTAAATTAAAGAGATTTTTGCTACCTGCAAATGTCACATTAATTGGAAGAACAGCTTAGAGTGTGACATCTATCAATGTGTGAGTAACCTCAACACGGTGGTGCAATTGAGCCTAGGTATATTACTGCTGTACTAGAGGTCTCAGTGCTATACTCGTAAAGACTAAGCCATAACTGAGGCATTCAGTTGTCCAATATTTTGATTCTCCCCCCAAAATATTTGCTCACATTTTCACTAATTGGGTGTTCTGTAACATTCCAAACCTATATGTACATGATGCTGCCTCAGTGTCAGCAACTGGGGCACCACAGTTAAGATCCTGAACTGGAGACCCTAGAGTTAGCCAGAAGTAAACATACAAGTAAAATCTAGGTTGTCCCATGGATTTTCCACTCTGGGCAGAGAGGAATCTGGGTTCTATTGCACAGCTTCAGGATGTTTCTGCATTTTTTTGCCAGTTACTATTCAGCTTTAAAAGAAGACTTAAAAAATAGTTGATCCTTTTCCCACAGATCGCAGGAACTTTGCAATCTCTTCTCGGCTGTGGTGTGTCTTCCACTGGCAACATTCTCCCTGCAGGATAACCCATGGTCTGAGGCAAGGAGCCCTTCCCTGGCGAGGGAACTTGAACCCATGCAGAGCAGGAACTGAATGCAGCCCAACATCTCTCACTTTCCAGGACTTAAGGTAAGCAACTGCTATTACAAAGATAGGCTTAAACATCCCCCTTACAAAATTTAGGGCAAACTCCTACTTTCAAGAGATCATCTAGCTACCAAGGTGAATAGGAAATTCCCTCCTCTGGTCCTGAGCAAGCCCCTCAAGAGGGGGGTAAAATACCTGACATCTCTTGCCACCCAGCTTCTATCAGGCAAGTAGATGTGGAATGGAGGACCTGGGCCTTTACTCTAGGAAACAAGGATTTGACAACTCATTCTTTTCTTCTCTTAATTCTGTAATGTTCTGGATGCATGATTAAACTGAGTTGTTGAATCCTGGTGACTCAGTATGTGTATAGTAAAACTAGTTTCCTGTTCTTGGACCCTTTAAAAAAACTCAGTATTCATTTCAGCTTGTGCTGATAGCTGAAACTGTAAGAAATATTAAACGAATATTTTTATTTTCAGAGTGTGCTTTAAATAGAACAGCCTTAATTTAAGAGTTATTTTAGCAGTTCATTTCCCAAAAATAACTAAATCACTCTTTCCAAAATCCATGTACAAGCTGACTCAAAACATGAAGTTCCACTCAAGTCATGGCATAGCCACAGTGGATTTAACGCAAAAGTAATTATCTCCATTTACATAGAGACCACTCTCAGTGGAAAAAAAACCCAGAAAGAAATATTTTAGAATTAGCTAAGAATCAGACTAAAAGCAGGAGCAGTCTGGAGAAAGGATATTCACATCTTTAATTCTTGAATGGCTCTAGAAAATTCTGTATCAGTGATGGGATTTTCTATTCAATTACACGGGGTGATTTAAAAATATAAAAAGGTAATTACAAAACTTCTGTTACATTTTGCTTAAAGTATGGTCAAAAGATACTATGATTTAACTGAGACTAGAATTTCAGACGTGCTTTAACATGTTTTTAGCGTTGCACCCTGCACATTCATCCTGTACAGATCAGGCTATATACAGATTAAGTGTCTGGAAACAAGAGAGGTTACAATATGAAATATATTCAAAAACCTGGAATTAATTTTAAAACTTTTGCTAAGAGAATCGGTAACAGACAGCACAACTGGCCCAATGTCTATAGATCTGCTCGTAATTACTACTTTCTACTACAGCAGCTTCCAGTCTACTACCATATGGGTGACCATTGATTCGTAACAGTAGAAAAGTCACTCTGACTCAATACTCCCAAATGCCATTTTCAGAAAAGGAAATACAAGTGTTGAAGTGACCAACAAAATGGAGCAATTATATAGTTTGGTATTTGCTTTATGCAGTTTGAGGCAATTTTTACGAATTCCTTTAAAGACTATAAAATGCAAAGTGTGTAAGATGTAAGTTAATTTAAATTTGCTTTGCCATGATCAAGTTAAGCAGTTGACAAGGTTCTGATATAATCAGTGGTATAGAGGTCCCAAAGTAAAAATCTCAAATAATCACTACATAAAATATCACTCTAAAGTAAAGGTACACACTGTAAGAATCCTAATTTATCAATAATCATGCATCACTAAAGAACAAGCTGATAAAGGATTTGCTTTCACGCATTTCTTGCCTCTCCCTTCCATCACAGTGCTAAGGCCACGTTAGCTGTGTGTGCACTAATAGAGCTGCAAGACTCAGTGCAGGGGAAGCAGTCAAGGTTGAAGTGACAACAAAAGCAGCAGATGCCACTGATGCCTCTTCCACACTTCAGTCCTCAGGCATCACAGCAGAACAAGGAACCCTCCTGACTCCAGGGTTTCCTAATAATGACAGGTTTGAAGAGGCAGAGCCACTCTCCTAAGGGATAAAAATAAAATGCTGATACATTCTATTGTCAAATAAGCCTGTAAGATCAGACTTACATAGTGTTAGGGTATTTTATTCCAGTTATACAGTCTCGATCACGTTCGACTGTTCATTTAGCCTAGCACAAATCTCGCTTAATTAATCCACAGGGTAAATCCCTTTCAACCAACTTTTTTAATGCAGTGTTAATGAAGGCCCCTAATTTAATCTTCTGTCCCTCTATTTATAAAGTGATTTTTAAATATCATTAAAAGACAGCACTTGGATACTAACAGTCCACTGCAAAGACCTCCACTGAGAAAACAAGGTGAAAAAAATACCCCTGTCCCCAAACACAGAACTTACACAAAAAACCATGCCAAATACAGGTTTGTAACAGATTTTACTTATAGAAACGCATCACTTTAGCATCATTTCACAATAAAAAGGCAAGATCTGTTTGACATTATAAAGACATGGTATATCAATTCAGAATGCAACAGGTAAAGCACGCTGTAATACTCAGTATAAAAGGTCTGAGATACACTATTGTATTTAGCCACTTACACCTGGTGCCTCTTTGTGGATATTTTCTTAATTACAGGTTCTCTCTGCTTCATATATGTTAGCAGTACATTTTGGAATATAAAAACATGGAAGTGTTAAAATACATTCAAACATGTCTGGAAAAATCAGACTCAGGACCCATTTCTCTCTGTACACAAACAGCTCTACCTGATCATTGGAACAAATGGCACCTTGTATATAAACTATCTGTCCCATTATTCTACTCCCCCTTACATAAAAAAGAGGAAAAAAAGTCTTGATACAGAAAATTTTTCCATCTTCTCACTTCTGCATTCATGCAACTTCATTATCAGGTTTCCTTTTCCAAATATTAAGATGTGAAATTAACAGTTACTTATCCTGGGGCTTTTCCAACATCTTCAGTGCTAATCTTCCAACCATTAGCAAACTGTATAAGGGGAAAAACCATATAATTAAACATTAATAACAACAATTTGTCAATTCATTTTCAAATACTTCATGTAAGGGGTGCATAGGAAAAAAAATGATACACAAAATATGATTCACTCCATCTCAGTTTAATTAAGCAAATAAGAAATCACACACATGAGGTTAAAAAAAAGTATAGTGTATTGTACCTGACACCAGCAATTAGCCCTGCAGGCATGAATTTTCTGGAGTTGTAAAATCTTGTTCCCATGACGGCAGTCAGTGCTCCAGACGTAACTTAAATGAGAGATTGTACAGTCCAGTCAGCAGAGATGTGTGTATGGGAGAAACATAACAGAATTGAAAAGTAACAGAACAGAGAGAAGTAAAGTAACCATCAAGTAAAAAGAGAAACAGGGTTACTTCACTTGACAGACCAAGAGAGTCAATAAATTGTATAAATTTTAAAATGCCTCAGTTTGTAAAGAGTAAGTATTCTACATCAAGTTCTAGCAGACAGTGCACTCCATATGCTTCTGCACATACTCCTCAAATTTGTTTTTCAAAATGTGCTCTTTTTGAGATTGGAAATAATTTATGATACACTGCTCTGGAACTCATTCCTTCCCCATACAGGGAAATCACTACACTTGTGCACATAATTCCCCCACTTCTCAAAAAAGAGAGGGAGCATTTTTATGTTTAACTTGTAGTAATGTTCTGAGAATTAGTTTATGTGTGTTTTCAAAAGACTTCAAAAGGAAGTGTGCTAAGCATTACCAAGGTGAGAGTTAAAGCTATTGTCCCTGACCACTTGACATAGAGACAGGAGCCAGGTAGTTTCACTGACTCAGTAAAATAAAAAGGACAGTCCCTGGAACACAGTATCTCAAATAAAGACTGAATGCTAAAAAAACTGTAAGGAAAACATACACGGATGAAATCCTTAGCCTTAGTATGCATCTGCTACCCAGTTGTAACAGCTACACACAATATGTTGTTCCAACAACTCTTTTATCCCCTACCACTGTTTCTATGTGGTGACTGCTCCTGCAGGATCCAGTTCATCTTCAGTCCTAGCCATGGCATCCTTCCTCCCTAACACCAGCCTAAATACCGTCATTGATGTTTTCTAATCCCATGTAATGAGCTATGTAGGAGACTGGGACTATAGTCTAACACACAATGGAATTTTGTTTCAAACAGCAGTAGAACACATGTTCTCCAAAAACTTTAAAGCATGAGAAGGAGGAAAAGACTCCATATACTACTGAGTTACAGAAATGTATCTGTCTCCTGTATTTGGGAAAACACTCAATCTCACACTTCTTAAGCTTGCTGTATTTGCAGTGTATTCCAGTTATTAAGGCTTGACCATGCACAGCTTTTGGCCTGTCCAGTAGGTGTGGAAGTGGACTGCCTGTAAACAAAGCTGAAGTAGAGATAAATGCTGGGCCTTCCCCTTTCACTTCTGACTTTCGCATGTCAAAGAGCCAGATGCTATGTCACTGCTTCAGTGAAAAAAAGCTCTAGTCAGTAGTGGCTCTTTAAACACTGACTAAGCAGTAACTCTCCACAGTTACCTTCTCAAATCGGGGGGAAGGGAAGCTCCAATTCTGAGAAGGAAAAAACAGCATTACTGAAGCTTGCTTCTCTCTCAAACCTCCCCAGGCATCAACACCTTAGTAATTCCACATATTTGTCATATATAAAAATAAGCCAGTCACAATCTCTGCCATTATCTGTGATAATAAAATAGTCTGCTAGTGGTACGGTCAGTCTGAAGGGGAATCCCACTTCCCAAAATGTTCCAGCCTCCTGCAGGATGCTCAAGGTAGGAGGATCCAGCCAAAAAGAGGGCACGCAGAGGTCAGAAATCCATTTATTAGCACTTCCCTTGCACTATCATCCTTCAAACACATCAGTTTGAGACAGATGCATGTTGGCAGCAACCAGCTCAGCAAAGTTTAGACAGAATTGAAATTAGATTTGTGACACTATCTGTTTAACTGTTCTGCAAAGACTTTTAGGTACTCATTTTAAATATATAGGGCAAATATAATCTTTTCTAAATAAAATTTTAAATTACTTACTCAGAGAAACCCAAACGTTACTTGGATCCTTTGAGACCTGATAAGCACCCAGTCCAGCCAAACCCCCAAAGAAAAGGCCAGCAGCTAGTGATGGAACACTACCTGCATAAGTAGAAGATAATGCATTTATTAGAAACTTAAAAATTAACTTGGAGAGCAGCTTACCTGTTTTGTAAAACACCAACAATAATAATAACAATAAAAAAGATGGGCATTCATAATTCATTTTTATAAAGAAGATTAGAGAAGGGTTTTTTAAGATATTGAGACCATGCTGATCAGCACCAAGAAATACTTCAATTACTCTTGCATAAGATACATACAGCATTAGTATTTAGTTGTCTAACAGCAAAGCCATTAATACATTTATGATTGAAAGAATAGTGAGAAATACAAAAGAATTGGTGTTTTCAGTACAAACTGAAGCATGTTGTTTCAAAACAGTATTATGAAAATTTCTTGAGAAGCAGTAAAGTAGATGGATTAAGTTGTAAGAATTTAAGATCAGAAAAAAGGACATGTGGGTGGAATTGGGCAGGAAGGCATTCAAAGAGTTGCCAAGGAGCAGGGCAGAGTTGAACAAGAGAGGTCATATCTCCTAAGCACACCTGAGATTTGATCCAAAGGTAACCGCAGACTTCGGAAGAAGGTTCCCTGGACCCACCTAAACTTTGAATCAAGTTCTCAGTATAAATGATAATCCCAAACCACTAGAAAATAAATAATACCACATCTAAATTGGTGATTCATCGAATATATCAAGTAATAAAGTCGCATGATCACTATGCGTGGTGAATGCCATCCATAAGGCTAATATTACTGAAGGTGGTTCTTCACATATTTCATTCTGAGGTCACTGTTCAAAGACTTGAGATTGAAAAGCCAAGCTGATAAAGATCTCTCAGTGTTACAGAAGGACTGCATATTGCTTCCAGAAAGCAATTGTTTTTCAGTCATCAACAAGGCTGCTGTAGTATTGCTTTATATCCTGCTTTTGGAATAAAAAGCAAGAGACAAAGACGATAGAAAGCACCTGATATACTTGTACATGTGCAAGGAAAAGATGCTCTCTCTAGTAAGTGGCTGCTTTGCACAGAATATGAGTTAGCAACAAATTTGTGGTAGCTACAATGCTTTCCACAAGCCTGTGAGGCAAGAAACATCCATCATATCCTTGAATTTTACCTCAAGGCACTGTTTAAGCAGCTATGACACATACATTTACTAGGACAAACACATCACCTCTGACTCAAGAAGTTCCTACGTCTCAAAACACAGGGACCCAGAGAACTTGCTAAATGAAGACGGAAAAATTTATCTATCTATCAATCAATCAATCAATCAATCAATCAATCACCCACTCTTTGATTGCCATGTTCTCATATTCTTCCAAATGCATCTACTACTGCCCCCTGTCTGTGTGGGTAAATAGACCTGGTTGTAAAAGAACAGATCACCAACTCAGCTCTGCATGAAAGTTCCATTTTTTCTTGGTTTCTCCAAGTTATTAATAAGGATACAATAGCTCCTTTGTATGTTTTTTTTTTTTTTCTTTCTAGCAGTCACCATATGAGTTTCTGTTCCCCCCTCAAAAATCCTATGACCTGGATTCCCTTGCCTGAGCACAACCATATCCTCCCAATCAGGTTCCAGAGGCTTGAAAGACACCTATCCTTTCATAATGGCCTCGGAAAAATACAGATGCAATTAGTTACTTAAGTTCTCAGTATTGTCCCTTCTGTCCTAAAGTCCACTCACAATCCAATGGATAAATCACACCAGTGGAAAACAGACTGGAATAGGCACTAGCATCTATGTAGTCAAATGCACTGGTAAGAATCTTACTGACTTCAGCAATACCCCTTCCTATCATAAAAACTAAGACGGCTTAGGGATTTTCAAAGCTGGAAGCGACAGTGTTTCAACAGGAATGAATCCACAGTTCTGTCTGGGGAGGGCTAACTCAGAAAAAGGCCAGGAAATGAAAGCAGTAGGTCAGAGGGTAAGTTTATGATGCAGAGCCCAGAAGAGGAACAAGTTTAAGGGCTGATTTGCACTGTTCAGCT
Source organism: Falcunculus frontatus (assembly GCA_013398115.1). Classification (NCBI taxonomy): domain Eukaryota; kingdom Metazoa; phylum Chordata; class Aves; order Passeriformes; genus Falcunculus; species Falcunculus frontatus. The sequence continues at coordinate 214,543 of VZRV01003106.1, read as the reverse complement.
CTACTTGGAGAAAAGATAGTTCTGAAAGCTCTCTGCAGCTTGCAGTATACTGTTATCATCAAAGATTAAAATGGGAATAAATCTCTTGAGGGGGAAAAATGGTGATTTATGTCATTTGTAGATACAAACACTTATAGAATGCTTGTATTTTAAACAGCAGGGAAAAAGCCTTTCTGAAGCAGACGTATGACAGTTCACCCAAAGAGCACCGTGCAGATATCAGCATCCACCAGAAAGCAGATTATGGCCTTATCAGCCCAAAGCACCAGCTCAACTCAAAATCCACCACACCCCAACAGCAGCAAGTTACCAGCACATGGCACAAACCGATAACATTTATATCTGGGTCAACTTCGAGATAGGAAGCTTTCGTAAAAAGCTGCCCAGCTCCTACCAAATTACTAGAGAGACGGAGAAGGGGGTGGGGGGGAAGAGGGAGAGACACAGAAGCACTTTTCGGCGCCCTACCTGCTTTTGCATAGCCAATGATCCCTCCTGATGCCACCAGGGCGGCGTACCCAAAGCCGAGCCAGTCCACTGCCATGCCGAAAACTGGAAGAGAAAATTGGGGTGAGGATCAGCACCTCTTAACCTTTTTCAGGGAAGGAAAAAAAAAAAAAAGCAAAGCATTTGGCCGTCGCCGGCTTTTCCACGAGCAGAGCCTGCCTAAAGCCTAAGCCCTGAAACGAACCCAAGAGATGAAACGGGCTTTGTTGGGAAGGCAGCCCCGGGGGCACAGGGACACTGCCGGGTCTCACCTGCGCGGCTGCCCCGCTCCGCAGCGACCGGGGCGGAGCAGGCAGCGGAAGGGGAGGTCAGAGCGACTCGCACCGCCCAAAGCTTCCCTTTTCCGGCTGTTCTGAGAGAAGAAAAACCCAAGCACGAAATCGAACGGAAACCCACCCAAGAGGTAGGGCGGGGTGCGCCCCGCAGCCCGGGGTTGCGGAGGAGGAGGCACTGGTGCCTTCCCACCTACTTGCAGAGCTCCCGGGAATCCCCCGCCACGGCGGCAGGCGGGTGTCGAAGGATGCCCGAGCGAGCCCTGGTGCCTACAAATGACTCAGTACAGACCAAGTTTTGTGTTCATGTTCAGTGAGGGGCAAAGCTCCCGCAGAACTGCAGTCGTGTGCACCCAATCCATCTCGGTCCTGATCCAGAAGAGGGCTTACATGCTAACAGCTGAGAATTTGGGGTTGGGTTTTGGTGTAGCATGAGCTACAATTCTGGGCAGTCTACAGGCTGCTGCTAGCTTTGATCAGTAATTTCAATATAGCTCTTGTATGGAAGATGTAGAGGATTTTCAGGACCTCCAAATTACAGGTTAGTGCAACAGAAAAAGGAGTCTTCTGCTGTAGAAGTTATGCAACAGTGGGAGATGGAAAACATCTTGTAAAGAAAATGGTTTGCATTTTTTTTTTAATCTGGAAAAAAGTAGAGATGTTTATAACTGCCTACAAAGCTAAAATTTCTCTTTTTCGAGTGCTGAAATGGACTTTCTTAATGTAAATAGTCTTCCCTGATTTTACTCCAGTTGTCCATGCACTTACCTCCCATGGTCATTTGACCATATAAAAAGGAAAAGTACTCCTGTAGCCAGATCTCTGAACTGAGGGGCTTCAATTCCTGTTCATAATAGAAGGCATAAAACGTGAGAGGCCTGTACTTTCTGCAAAACGCAGCTTTCTGTAGCTGCATTTCAAATTTTCCCATCTTTATGAATTAGCCTAATGGTCAGAAAGTGGGGAGCAGTTTAATTCCTTTGCTGGCCGAAGTGGTTTAAATAGGAATCTCCTCCCTCCGTGAGAAGTGCCACAACCAACACATATCTAAGCTATACTGGATGGGGTTTCTTTTTCAATTCAAGCTGCGTAATAGCTATGAGGTTCAAGCTTCGCTGGGCTCTGCTTTGTGATCCAGCACAGGGATTCCCCAAGAAGGGAAACAGGAAAACCGGAAGAAATCCACAGCTGCTGGAGCTCTTGAACTCACCTGGGGCTCGGCTCAGATGCTGCTCACTGAGCCGGTTTTTCTTGTAGCTATGGCTCCAGTTACTCTCCCAGTGTCATGTACACCCACCCCTTCTGACAGAGACAGCTTTCTCACCGCTGGCATCTCCTCTCTCTGCACTGCTGCCTCCCCTCTACCATTCTAAGCAGTTCCCTGAAAACTAGAATGGAAAATGTGCCGAAAAGGAAGATGTACACAAAGATACAACAACAACAAATTGCCAAGTACTCATTAGTAGCAGAGTCATCACTCAAGGTATAAAAAATAGGGGTTTTCCCCTAAGGACTGTTCTTCTCTGTCTCCAGTTCATAAATTGTTCTGAGTCTCATGAGATGCATAATTCTTTGTTACTACACAGGGAGTTTGGATTTTTAGACAAATTAGACAAATTAGACAAATGTCTAATATTTACTTCTAAGTCCAAACTTTAGAACCCAAATTATGTGGAATTTTTGCTTTTTAATTCTTAAAATTATGTGCAGAGTGGATTTTTTTCCTTGTGCTTCTGCAAGCCTGCTTCTGCAATTGTGATGACTGTGTCCATGAGCTCATGTATTTAAAAATTCAAACAATAAAAACTGGTTTAGTAGTGGCAGACGTTGTCAAGGACATAAGCACTATCAAATAGACATAACACTTTATGAATGAAAACACCGTACACAACTCCCTTATTTAGGCTTATGCTTTTTAAGTTTTATATTTACTGCAGAAGCCTTATGAATTAAAAATCTGTTTTGGCACCTTTCTGTCAAGTCAACAAACCATTTGAAGTCCTATGTTATATGCATGTGTTTGTGAACACAAGCATTTAGGGTATCATTAAAATTAGAAGCTGTGTAAGCTCAAACTTAATCCCTTTAATGTTGAATTAAACTGAGCTTGCATAAATCAACTATATTGAATATCCAAACAAGGGGCTCTGATCTAAATAAGGAAAACAGTTACAGAAGGTAAATATGGACATCCAAGAGAATACTGCTACTGCCAGATGAACAATTCTGTAACAGCACTGATGATGCTCACTTTGTTTCCATGTCAGAGCATAGAGCTGAACTGGAGTTACATCCTATTTTATATCCCTAAACCAGCCTGCATTCCTGTCTCCAAATTTGGCTCAGTCTTTTTTCTGATTTTCTCTACTTTTTCTCTTGCTACACAAATAAGGAGGAACAGATGAAGTGAATCAGAATAAAGCATAATTCCAATTACTCTTTGAAAACAGAAATAATGACTACTCCAGTAGTGCAGAAAACAACATTAACATGCCTTACACTTTAAAATAAAGAAAGGAAACATTTAGTACAGCTCTTTGAACTTGTTCTCGCCAGCTCAACTTTGTTCTTCCCACTGTATATTTGTAATAACGCTTAGGGTAAATTCCTGTTCCCACCGACTGAGAAGGTCAGGAATTCACTTTTTGTTTAAGTGCAAACAAAACAGATAGGTGACATTTTGTCAGCATGGCAAACATTTCAAATGTTATATAATTCTGTTTTAACAACATGGCTCGGATCAAGGGCTTGGAAAAAATACAGTGGGAAGGGGGAAGAAACAGTAAAACCTTATTGATATAAACTCCTCCACCTAAAATTACATATCATACTCTGAACAAAATGTTTCAGTCATGTGAACCATGGTGCAAAGATTTTAAAAAAACTTAAATATATTTAAGTATGAACACAGTAAAAAAGCCAAACACTGTGCTTATAAAGTCCATATATAAGTCCACGTCAAGAACTAGAAATTAGTTTTCCCTGAGTGTATCAATGGAATGTGATCATTGTATTTTAAATAATTTTAACATGTTCTTTCTTACAGTAGGAAAAGAAATGCAGAACAAAGGCAGATCATACCTTGAGTCAAATGAGCAGTAACATTTTCAACACTAAAATAAAAAAGTGTACATGTTTTTAATATGTATTTAAGTGAGACAAAAATGTAGTTGAGATGCAGCTATTTTTATTATTTTAGCTGTCTTTTTCAGAGCCAGTTAAAAAGTGTATGGTATTGTTAATAGAAAAATATAAACATTACATATTATGAATTAATTTTTGCTTTGTTCACTTGTGGAAAGTTCCCAGAGTGATCCGTCAATTTATTAGGGTAAGAACATTAATTACTTTTAAACAACACATTGGGTCAGAGGTATATGTCCTGTTAGGGTTTACATTCTTATCAAAACTAGGACAACACCAGCATTTACTTTTTATACAGGAGAGAAAGTAGCTGCCTTCATGCCGAGCTATTCTGTTTCTTTTTCTTCTTTTGCACTGGAGCTTCCAACTTTTGTTCCCCTGGAATAATTTTTCTTTTTGCTGTTTTAACCCTTTTATTAGTCCAAAAATCTTTGTTTCTCCTGGCTATTGATGATTTTTCATCTTCTGTTTCTGAAAAAAAGCAAGGAATTATTCACACTGACCTTTATGTCCAGTCTTTGTAGTCTAAATGTCAGAGACTTATTTGTATCTCATTTTAAAAAAAGGGTTATAAATAGCTTTTTATTTTACAGTGGAGAGCACCATTTATGCTAGTTTTGCCTGTGAAATTAAAATATATAAAGATCAAGTATGTAAATAGATTACAATACAAGAAAAACAACAGCAGAAAACCCAAACAAATCTGAGCTAGACTTGGTAAGTTTGCTCAGCTACAGTGGCCTCAGACTTAATTTCGTTTATAGGAAAACAAGACATGCAGTTCTACCAACTGTTTATTTTCTCATCCGTCTCAAAAGCTTCGTAGTGGCTTCCTCAGTATGTTATCCAGTAAACAGAAAGAAAACTTTAATAAAAATGAAAAGAGGCTTATGTTCTTCAACAAACATATGGGCTTGAGACACTATCAGATTGGTAAGTGTACCTGTATCACTTGCCAGCATCGTATCCCCAGTTCTTCAAAAAACCAGAATGTTTTCCAATGGATATAGTAGAAACCTCCCACTTAGTATATCCCATTTCACAGTCTCGTTAACAATTCAAAATACAAACAGTTCTGTTACCTTGAGATGATGTTGCAGTTTTATCAGAGTTTTCTTTCATTTCCGAAGCTCGGTCAAGCCATACTGCAAGACATGTCAGCCTAGCTTTGGTATTGACTTCACACAGTAAAGATGGCCCATCTTTAATCTGAAGAAAACATAAAAGAAGATTATTTAAACATTATTTTATTTCTGTTTAAATTTACTGAAATATTTGAAGTGAGAAAGCATCTTACTGCCCACCTTCACTTCATTGTTAGGCAATTGTATCACTCAGCTCTTGGAATACAAATATTCTATTACAGATACCAGGGGATAAAGTGTCACAAACACATGTGCAGTGTTAACAGCATCAACCCACTGGAAACTACTGTATTAGGATATTCTACCCCTCAGAGCTGCACAGAGCAGCCCACACAGTTATACAAAACTTTGCCTGCAGGGAAAGGAAATCACATATTTGGTCAAAATAAATACAATGTTACACAGAAAGGCAAAGAGTTCCCAGATCACTCTGTCAATTCTGTACAAGGGGAACAGAAATGTAGGGTGAAGGGAAAAGAGGGAGATCACTCCTGCACTTACAAGTATAAAAATAATCAGAGTGGATGACATTAAAAACATGCAAATTCAGATATGAAGTGTATATAAGTTGAGAAATAATTATTTGAACTATCCAAGATACTTATCATAAAATACAGTAGATGCTTTGTAATTAGGCAATAAATTTTAAAAATCTATCTCTGATTTTTAGAAGAAACAATAAACACAAGAAACTTTAAAGATAAGACATGATTCCTTGTTGAACTGTGCTACTCAGAACTGTTTGAAAATACAGGAAATACAAGTACCTAGTACATTCATGTATTTGAATTTTTCCGAAGGATAAGTTCCTCCCCTGACGTGAACAACCATCTTCCCCTGCCCAAATCATACACTTTGTGTTTTTAAAAGAGTAGCAACAGTCATCAACATTACAGAAATTCACAGCAGTCCTGAACTAATTAGATAGTCATAAGCCTGACTAGGTCTGATGGGGAGCATGACTTCACATAAAGTGGAGATGAGATCTCATATTATCATCATACTTTATAGTTTGTTTGAAAAAAAAAGTACAAAGATAAAAAAATATACACGTGCATAAATATATGTGCGTATACATTCATCTCTACTGAACATAACATGGAAGAAGATCAAGACATCCACATTTCAAGTAAAATTTCCTCAGTGATTTAAAATTAACTCTTACAACAGAATTGTCTGCAATTTTGGTTCTCTGATACTTTTCTTAAATGTAAGAAGCAGTTTAATACACCAACCTTATCAAGATCCAGATTCCACATTTTAATGTAACCGTCACTGGATGCAGTAACAATAACATGCTGTCCTTCTCTTTCAAAACTATAAATATCTTTTATTCTGTAAAAAGTAATACATTTTTATATTATAGCATGGCAGTTCAGAACAGTTAGCTGAGAGAAATTAAAGATTAATAGGCAACAGTCTGAAAAATCAGTTTGAACAGAAAACCCCAAAGTGACAGGCAGGACCTTGGAACAGTGATCTGCTTTGAGTGCTGACATTTATATTAGGAACATCTGCCTTTGCTAGGCTTCTTAGGATTCAATTCAGAACTCTTCAACACTTTAAAGCATATACTATTAGACACAACAATGACATTACTGCTAATGCTTTTGTGTTTTGATGAATTCAAAGCAACATTTGGACAAATATTTGGTATTCAAAACCAGAGAATACATGATTACACTCCTATTGTTTGAACTGAATAAAACTGGTTTGTTTTTTTTAAGCATTCTAAAGAGTCAGAGTCAGTAAAGACTGGTTAAACACATACAAACACACTCACAGATTTAAAACAGCAATATTCTTAATTCTGTACCCTGTTGTTTTTGTAACATGCATGGACAGCACAGTACTTGTGCTCGTACTAAAAGCAAACAAGGCTCTTTGGAATTTAGCAAATAAATAAATTCACTTTCTATACTAAAGCAAAAGCAAAATATGCTGAACATTACAAGCCATTGAACTTTAGAGATGACTCAGCATTGCCATAAATATTTAAATAGTATACAAATATAGAATACCTGTTTTCATGAGCTTTGAATTCACACAGGCATTTTTGAGAGTCACAGCTGTAGAACCTCATCATTTCATCATCTCCAGCTATGGCAAGGATAGAATCCTTGGAATGGGAAAAAAGAAATGCAAGTGTGATTAATTTCATTTTTTTCAAACCAGTTAATTTCCCAATTCCTCTCATTTTTGTACTTACTGTAATAAATCTAAGTGTAGAAATCCTCTTCTCTGTTGTAATGGTGCCAGTGACTGAAGCTGTGTCAAGTCTGTAGATATCCACTTTGTTTGTTATCACGGTCACATACTTCTCTCCATCAGGGGACCATTTAATTATGTGTGCATCTGTACACATTGATACAGAGAATCTAAAAGTAAGAATCTTTAGAAGCTGCTAGACACTGTTTTCTACCTAGATTTAAGAAAATATTCAGTGAAAAATCAAATAAACTAGAATAAACAGCTATGCTCTTAAATGTTTATTTCTAATTATCAGAATCATGTAAAGAAAAACAAACTAAAACACATTTATTTAAATGTCCTGATTTCAAATTTCAAGGGAGGAAAGTATTTTACTTTAGTGGTACTATGTTTTCCTTCTGCTAAATGATTATTATTGAGGACATAAGCTTGTGTATGCTTGCCTGCATGTGTAAAAAAGACATTGTGAAAGTTTGCAATTAACTGGCTCGATTAATTCAGTCAACTTTTCTTTACATGAAAAATAAAACTATCAAATTCCACTTAATTAGTGGATTTAGATTGATAAACTCACTTTGCTTCAGGTTTTTGATAAAAGCTGATCGTCCTTCAACAAGATTCCAAGTTCTGAAACACAACAACAGGTAATGTGCACTCTGGTTAAAAACAGCACAGCGAAACTGAAGTCCAATCTGCTGACATGAGGCACCCAAAGAAAGCTTTTAAGCCTCTCTATGCATTTTTCTGCCATCTTAATGTAAGTGAAAATGATGAGTTCATATATTGCTTGCATGCTATAATGTTGAACTTGTGTTACTTATTTTCTAAACCACCATTTGCAATACTGAGCCCAAAAGGAGCCCAATAACAATTTGTGCTGTTAAAATAGCATTTCATATCTCTAAAGCATGTATCTACAGCAGTGGAAACCCTCCAAGTGAAAAATAACACTAAACAAAACCTGGCATTTTTCAAAAGTTTAAGCAAATTGTGTTCCAAAATGCAAACATATTCATACATCTGCAAGTGATTTGTAAAGAGAATGCACAAGAAGAAGGTATGAAGAGCAGAAACTAGTCTTAAGAGACTTTAAAATATTGCTGGCATTTAGAACTTCAAAAGACAACCAATGGATCTTTGAACCGCTTGATAACAAATATATTTTATCAGTGTTGCATGGCCTAGTCCCAACACAGAATTGTTGCTTGTAACACCTATTAAGAGTTACTGAATTATGATTCTCAGCATTCCTTCATCAGTTTTGACTCACCTTAATGTTTTATCAGTTCCGACTGACAAAGCTAATTTCCCAGAAGGATGAATAGAAAGAGATGTCACGTGTCCTCTGATAAAAACAAAACATTAGTCACATCTATTATTTACAAAGAAAAAATCCATGAAAACGTACATGAATATGAAGATTTAAGAAACTCACTTATGTGCCTTAATGGATTTCAGGCATTCCCATCTCTTTGTGTTCCAGATACAAATGAGTCCATCTTCAGCCCCACTCAGTAGATGTGCAGTACCATAGAACTCTAAACAAGTTATCGTGCCTAGAAATACAATTAACAATGTTGTACACACCGAACAGATATCGCACAAATTAACAGAGAATGTACAAGTTAACAGAAAAGCTTCTTCCATCAAGGCATGCCAGCTACGACCCTAACCGTGGGAAAACCTAAATTATTTCCTAAGTATTTCTTCAAAAACCCTCAAACTTTCTTGCTACATTCAATAGTCTGATGTGCTCTATCAGCCACCCTTTACCCACACATCTGAACTCCATCTGGTCTGTTTTCTGACACAGCAGTACACAAACACCGCGGCAGAGATGTAAGAAAGCTCCTATCAGTGATAGGAATGCTCCCACATCAAAGCCCTCCTCCTGACACAGCTGAATTTACCGCACATGCTTCTTCCCCATAATCACCAGATTTATCATACGGAGTTAAATGCAGCTACCATGCTCAGTCTAACTCCTGGATCTTTTTGGTTAATCAATACTGAGCTACAAATGACCCAAACAGAGTTATTTGGACAGCCATTAACTGATGACTGTACCAATGACACAGACAAAGGGTGCACCCTCAGCAAGTCTGGAGATGACACCAAGCTGTGTAAGTGGTGAGGGATGGGATGCCATCCAGAGGGACTTGGACAAATTCAAGTAGTGGGCCATGGGAACCTCGAAGTTCCAAAAAGCACAGTGTAAGCTGGTATCAGCACAGGCTGGGGGATGGACAGATCGAGGGCAGCTCTGCCGAGAGGGACTTAGGCTTACTGACAGATGAGAGGCTGGACACGAGCCAGCAATGTGTGCTTCCAGCCCGGAAAGCCAAATGTGTCCTGGGCTGCATCAAAGGCAGCGTGGGCAGCAGGGCAAGGGAGGGGAATCTGCCCCTCTACTCCACTCTTCTGAGACCCCACCTGGAACACTGCATCTAGCTACAACAGGTCCCCAACATAAGAATGATATGGACCTGTTGAAGCATGTCCAGAGAAGGGCCATGAAGATGCCCAGAGAGATAGAACGCCTCTCCTGTGAGGAAAGCCTGAAAGAATTGGGATTGTTCAGCTGGGAGAAGACTGTTGGGAGACCTTATTGTGGCCTTCCAATACTTGAAGGGGGCTTATAAGAAAGACAGGGACAAGCTTTTTAGCAGGGCCTGTTGTGATAGGACAAGGGGTAATGGTTTTAGATTAAAGAGGGTCAGTTTAGATTAGATGTAAGGAAGAAGTGTTTTTACAAGGACAGCAGTGATGCACTGAAACAGCTGTCCAGAAAGGTGGTTGATACTCTGTCCTTGGAAACATCCAAGGCCAAACTGGATGGGGCTCTGCGTAACCTGATCTGGTTGAAGATGTCCCTGCTCACTGCAGTGGGGTTGGACTAGACGACCTTTAAAAGGTGCTTTCCAACCCAAACTATTTTGTGACTCTATCATGTACTTTGCAGTTGTAATTCAGGCAGCACATACGGTGGGAAATGTACCAGGTTAACTCATCTGGCAGCAGCAGCCCGCTCTCACACACAAACTCTCTCTTTTGTGTGGCTCATGTACACTTGTGACAGGACAAGGACACTGGGAAAGACGGTAGCTGAGAGTAGGCATGGTCTTGATAAACTGTCCTGATAGAAGAAAGATGGCACATAAGCCATTTGTGGGTCATAACTTCTTAACCAAATAAAACTACAAATAACTGAAATCAGCAGCAGTATTTGTTGGCTAATACCAGAATAATTTTTTTTTACTTTTATGCTCAAAAGCTTACCTTGTTTGTATCGTCACACCATCCTGGCTACAACAGCACCACTATTACAGTCTTATCAAAAAAAAAAATCAGTTTTCTACTTCCGGCAAGGGTCAGTTTTTCAGCTACAATTTTTTATTATTAATGTTTTTTACAAAGAAATGCTCCCTTACCATTGTGCTGTATTAGCGCCCCATGTTCTATCTTCTTTTTCATGTCATAGATTTGGATTGTCTCATCTCTGCTCCCAGTGACCACATATCTGTTATTCACTGCTACTGCTGACAATGAGGCAGAGTGGGCATGATGTGTAAAATCAGGGATGACTGTCCAGGACTGTAAATAAAATGCAAAACAAACAGGTCTTTCTCAAGCTTACCATAGTAATCTTCCATTTCATTGTCCTGTAATTTTATTTTTTAAAAGCAAAACCTGAAAAAGTATATGTTTAAAAATCAGAATCACAGAATCAATTAGGTTAGACTAGACCTCTGAGATCATCATATCCAACCTATGACAGAACATCACCTTGTCAACCAGACCATGGCATTGAGTGCCACATCAAGTCTTTCCTTAAACATCTCCAGGCACGGTGACTCCACCACCTCCCTGGGCGGCCCATTCCAATGTCTATTCGCCCTTTCTGTGAAGAAATTCTTTCTGATGTCCAACCTAAACCTCTCCTGGCAAGCGTGAGGCCATGTCCTCTTGCCCTGTTGCTTGTTGACTGGGAGAAGAGGCTGACCCTCACCTGGCTTCACCCTCCTTTCAGATAATTGCAGAGAGTGATAAGGTCCCACTTGAGCCTCCTTTTCTCCAGACTAAACACCCCGAGCTCCCTCAGTCACTCCTCATAGGACTTGTGTTCCAGACCCTTCAGCAGCTCCAGTGCTTTTCTCTGGACCTGCTCCAGCATCTCAATGTCTTTTCTGAATTGAGGGGCCCAGAACTGATCACAGCACTCGAGGTGTGGCCTCCCCAATGCCGAGTACAGGGCACAGAATTATATTTAGCTATAAGTATAATGGGATCTTATTGAGTTGATATGCTCGCTTAAATCCAAAGGATTTAAGCGTGCAAAACCGCCCCTTGTAATCAGTGCTGTGCTTAGACGAAGCTGTCTGTGAAAAAGTGTCTACAGAGATAAATCCCAAGGACAAGAGAGGCGGATTCTCTCGTTTTCCATCACGGCAGGCTGGAGACACGCCTTCCACCTGGCCCCAGCCCCCAGACCACGTTCCATCCATCCCCCGCGCAGCTCTCCATCCTCAGCGCCGCGTCGGGAGGAGCGACCTCGCAGCGCAGGCCGCGCACCCACGTGGCTGCCCGGAGCCCAGGGGCACCGCAGCTCCCGGGAGCCCTCCGGGGCAGCGAGGGGGCCGAGCCTGGCGGCAGAGGCTGCGGAAGAACCGCCCCGCCCCCGCAACGCGCTTTAAGAGCCCCGGCGGCGCCCGGAACCGCAGCTGCGGACGGGCGAGACGGTGAGTACTGGAGGGCGCTCTCAGAGGGGCGGGCGGGGCGGACATTTCCCTCACACACTTCCCTAGAGGTGTTTGAGAATGGGGCTCTGAACTCCCTGGTCTCGTGGAAGGTGTCCCTGCCCATGGAAGGGGGTTGGAACTAGATGGCCTTCAAGGTCCCTTCCAACCCAAACCGTTCTGTGACTCTATGCTTCTTCCCTCCCCCCCTACTCCCCCCACTCCCGTTACCTGGCCGGGCCGCGTGGCGAACCCCAGCAGCACCTGCTCGTAGCACCCCGCCACCAGCTCCATCCGCCACCGCTCGGCGCCGCCCCGGGGCTCCTGCTGGCTCTTCCGCCGCCCGCTCGTCCGCCGCGCTGCCTGCGCCGCTCCGCGCTGGCCCCGCGTGTGGCGTCCGGCAGCGTTCGTTCCCTGCGGGTGAGGAGAATCCTGTGGGAGCCGCCGCGGAGCGGGAAGTGCCGGAGGGAGCGGCGAGGGGTCAGGCTGCGCGCGGGGCAGCCCGCGCAGGGTGGGGGGGGCCTCGTGGGGCGGAAGCGGCGTTGGCGGTGATGGCGGCGGGGCGGACGAGAGGCGTTAGTGCCGGGATCGCGAGGGAGGGGGGGAAGCGGTGGCCGGGATCGGGGCCTGCCAGCGGGGAAAAGGGGCGCGAACCGATGTATTGGGAGCGAGGCGAGGTGGGATGGGCTGGGGCGTTCGGGCCTTTCCCTTCCCCCGGGGCCGCTGGGCCCCCGCCTCCCTCAGGGCTCTCGGGGCGGGGAGGCCCCGGCGGTGCTTGGGCCGAGGCACCAGGGAACCAGCCTCTCCCCAGCCCCGGGCCCCGCCGGCTTTTACTGTTATTTCGTCGGGTCATTTTATATTTTTTTGTTACTTAATTTCTTATCGCGTTGTACAATAAGCGGGAAGCGCGGCCCCGGCGCCAGTGTGGCCGCTTGCGGAGGGCCGCGGCCGGGCGGGGCGCACTTGTGGTCGGGCTCTTCCGTCGTGCCGAGTGGCTCGGTTAAAGAAATGCGTCACGGCTCGGGCCTGGGCTCGGCCGGGGTCACTGCGCCGGCCCCAAGAGCTCTAGGAGGCTCCCTCATCCCGGTGCCCTGACCCAGCGCCTCGTGTGAGCGAAATTAGTGCTGAAGTAGGCGGGGGGGGTTGCCCATTGCCTGGGTGAGCGGCGTTTGCACGGGCGATTCAGGCCGTGAACAACTTCGCCTACGTTTTTGCCCGTGTAAACGCTATAATGCAAAGAACGTGGAATAAAATTAAAAGGTGCCATGATGTGTGTGCAATCCAGTTAAGGATGTGTTTGAATTCTGGAGGTTGAAGCTGCCCCATTGCTTTAAATCAAAGCTAGCTGTGACTGTTGATATAGCAAAGGCGAATGTAAAAAAGGTATTATATTAATACATGCTGTTTTAACTGCTTTTAAAATGTTTTTGTTTTCTAGTGAAAAGGTCAGGATCGGACAGGAAGGCATACAAAACGAGTTTTGCATAAAAGTTGGTGATAACTGACTGAGAAGCAGTTGCATCACTTGCCTCCTGATAGCCGCTTGCAACGAGAGCACTCTGTCGATCGTGCCATTCTTCTGCTAGCTCTGCACGAGAGAGAAGTGGTAAGTTTAAAAAAAGTTACTGTGCAGCTGTGAATTCAAAAAGCAGTATTTCAGTGTTAAGAGCATGGAGGAGTTTATGGTTCCTTTTGTTAAAAACGAATGTTAGAGGAACATGGTTATGTGGATATTTGCATTATTGATGACCACTTTTAACAGGATAAAGGTGTTGCTGATAATTTTTTATAATGATTACAATTCTTTTCAGTAAGCACATACTCAGTTTAGCATATGCTAACCTTACAAGTATATGCCTGTATTTTAAGGGCTTGTTTGTACTTGACCCTTCTTGGCTTCAGAATGGCTGTGGGGACGAAGTCCGTAGTTACTCTGAATAGCACCATGCATGGATGCTCTAATTATGGTTTATGGCTATCCTGTGTCAAGTTAGCCTAATCCATTTTCAGAAGTAGTGCTCTGAACTGCTCTGCTCTGCAGGCAAGCCTTTAAGGCACTGTAGTTGCTCTGTTTTTATTGCATTATGTGGCTGTGGATTTGATCAGCTAAGATGTAAAGCATTACATAAATTCTTGCAGGGAAATGGGAATTAGAACTTCAGCAGTCATCTGCATAGGAGTAACATCAGATATAAAAAATCAGTAGTGGTGAAGGAACACCTGTATGTGAAAGTAAATGAAGAGTATTTTGGAAATGAAACTGGTTTTTGCACTGATTTATATTTGTTGGATGACTAGGGGAAAAAGCCTAAAGAAAGGATGTCAGAATCAACAAAGATACGTACCTCTTCAGGAAACTGTGTCCACTGGTTTAGTGATGGCAGTAAAAGGTTATTTGCTGTTAACTTGATGGTAATGAGTGAAATGTGTATGTGGAAAAGGCAAGAGAGGGAGGAGAAAAGGTGCGGAGAAAGATCATGTTTGCTTGTATTGCACCTTACCCTACTTTTATTTCTCCTATTTTTTAGCACATGGGAAGTACCACTGCTTGTTTTTAGCTGCATAGTTTGTGGTTCAAGTAAATTTAAATTTGGCTAAAAGGGGAAGAAGCCATGGGGTTGTAGAAAACATACTGAAGCATGTATCTTTTGCCTTGTTTTTAACTATTTTAGAATCTTCTGAATTACATTATTATATGTAGGTATTTCAGAATTAAGGGTAAGGTATAGGAGACTTAAAAGATCTCTAAAAATTTCTAGTGCTTTGGACAGTGGGAAAACTTTGTGGTCTGTTACAGTTTGGAACAATGAAGATTACATCTAATCATAATCCCATTGGCCATATATCCTTTTTATCTCCATTATTTTAGCAATGACAAGTCAGAACTTAATTTTTTAAGTTCTGAATTAATAACATTAAAGCATATGGTGGGGTGAACATATTTGGAAGTAATGAATTTTGAGGATAAAATCCTTCATCTTTTTTCTCACCCAAATTTTTTTCAGCTGAAGGAGTGCAATAAACTGAACCTGTGCAGTCACACTGTTCAAGAAAGAGAAGACAGTTTGAACCATGGCAAGCCAGGTAAGATCATTTAGTCAGAAATATAGGCTTGCAGTGCCTAAATGGATTCCAGAACCATACTCAGAATTCCTAATAAATGTAAAGCTGAAATAGCTAGCTTGCTCTGAGTTGGGTGTTCTTTTAGTCCTCTGATTCTTCCGGCAATGTGGTAATTGGTGGCTATCCTCAGGACACTTAATTGTGTCAACTCAAGCAGGTTGGAGGTCATTATATTAAGATTTGCAGTTTGCATTATTTGAGCGCAAGTTCTTCTGAAGGATCTTGCGCAAAACACTTTATATAAGATACATGTGGAGATCTTATAGAGGAAGAACATTAAAGCCTGCGTAAGTAAATGCTGTGGAACATCATTCTTATTTTTGGAAGACCTTGTTCTTCAGATTCTTAAGTGAAGGAGGCAACCTGTGTTAATATGGCTGTTTCCCCTCCTCTTTTGTGTAGTTGCCCCGCTCACTTCCTTTTTGAACTGTGGGTTTTGGGGTTTTAGGGGATTTTTTTAGGGTTTTTTTATTTTCTTTTTTTTTTCTTTTTTTAAATTTTTCTTTGTTGTTGTTCTCAAGAGGTACTTCTTATGCCTCTTTCTTCCTGGCCTTGCGTCTGGGTTCGAGTTTTCCCTCAGCCAAGCTAGTGCCTGTTTCTGGTCTGCTTTCTCCTTACATTCCATTAATCGGCCTCTTGTCATTGTTCCTGGCCTGGGAGAGTGACTCACTGCTGGGTAGTGAGGAGAGGCATCTCACAGAAGAAGAATTCCTAGGTGAGGGGAGATAGGGACAGTGGAGATCCCTTCTAGGCAAGAGTGACAATTTTCCTGCCTCTTCATCACTCAGATTGTGCTGCAGCAGGGTTTTTTGCATCCTGGAGCTCAAGTGCAACACAGTCCAGTCCTGAAGCTAATTAACATTTAGGATTGGCCAGCGTCAAAGGGCTGTCTGGTTTTTCCCTAGTTCCTGGAGGAAGCTGTCAATCCTTTAGCCAGCTTGACAAGTCAGGGGAATATGGCTGTTCATACAATCCTTTGGCTCTGTTATTTTTGCCAGGCGTTTTCCCCAGAGGCTGCTTTCCCTCATGGGAGGCGGAGGGAGAAATGGGACCCCAGGCTTCTTTCAAGGGCAAGGTGAATATGGGGAAATCACCTGTGGTGATGGGGAGTGGGAGGGAGGAATGTAAATGAGGCTAAATACTATAAAGGCGATTTTTTTCTTTTCTCCTTACAGGACTTGATGGCAAAAAAAAGAGAATGTCTCCAGGCCTACAGCTGGTGGAGAACGCCACAGAAGAAACGGAAGAAAAAGAACAAAATAAAACCAGGAAGAATAGAGTTTGTCCCTAGTAGTACTAATACAACCAGGTAAACACCTTTAGAAAGAAGAAGCTCTGACCTCTTATCTCTTTAAATTGCTAATAACTTGTGAGTGCCATCAATTATATTAAAAATTCTGAAATGGCACACCTGGTGACTATACACTAAGTACTGCTTATGGAATTTTATTGCCATTTGAATAATGAAGATTTTTTTCCTAGTTTCTCTCTCATAATTGCTTGAGATGTGGTGTCAAAATAGTCTTAGCTCTTTTGAATTATGGCTGTAACTTAATCTTTTTTCTTGGTATTTTTGGGTGCCATGCCCTTCAGACAACAAATAAGACCTTTTAAAACCAACTTTTTAAAAGATTCTTTATTAAATTTGGGTCTTTGTTCAAATACTTGGAAAAGTGGTAGAATGGATTCAGAGAAATTGAGACCTTGCTGGAGTGATGGCATTGTGGTTCTGTACACTGCTCAGCAGAGTTTTGCAGTTAATGCTCTCTTCATATTTTGTCTCCTTATTTGTCCAATAATAACTACTTGCTTGTATGTTAGGTACTTTAATACTGAAATGAATTGTTATTATCAAACTTAAAGATGGTTCTCTTACCTTTCTAAAGACCGGATTATTCGATATTTGTTGGGGAGCTGACTCCAGAAGTAGATGATTTTCAACTGTATGACTATTTCCTAAAGAGGTACCCCTCATGTATTGACTGCAAAATAGCAACAGACCTTCTGGGATATTCCAGGTAATGCCTGTGAAAATGTGGCAATGCTGTCAGTATGTTTGTTGCTGTAAGTGGTATATAAGAACTTGCATTTGAACTGGTTTTGAATTCTCTTCAGAGGCAGGAAGAGAGAGGTTAGTCTCTAGCATTATTTTTTAACAGCATAGATCCTTGTGGTTCTAAAACTTTATAGTTAGTTTTAGCAGTTAATGTGATTTAAGTTAATGTGTTAAGCTTCAGTTTAGCTGAATGCATATCTGCATGAGAGCAGTTAGATGGTGAGAGAAGGGAGAGCTCTGCATGGACATCTGTGCTGCTGTGCTTACCTACAGCAGTGTGTCCACTTAGTCTTCTGCAGTACTGAGGACAAAATAATTCCCTTTTTACGTGTGGAAGAGAAGTGTAAGGCCTAGCAAATCTTACGGGGTTGGGAGATGGAACTTCTAATATTAGTAAGTAAAACTTAGTAGAAGTTACACTGGCCAGGCAGTGAGTGAAGCGGGGATGAGTGAGTTTGCTGTTCAGAAAACACTGACTGTAATGGACTAATTCCAGAAACTTAAAAAAAAAAAAAGAAATCTGAGAGAGCAAATTTAAAAAGAATGTTAGAGCTATAGAGCGGTAGGAATGGGTTAATACTGATATATTAACTGCTGTAAGTGCAGAAATATGGAATCCGGTTACTTACACAGAGAGCAGTTAACATGTATTGTTTCGCTGGCTTTCAGCAAGTTGCATTTTAATGCTATGAACAAAGCTCTTTGCTTCTGGCCCAAGTTTTTAATTTTGTGAAAGCATCTTCTGTGCATGTGCACATGCCAGAGAGTTTGCTTAGGTAATAGAAGCTACAGTAGCTACTATTTTCTGCTTTTGTGAAGACAGAAATTGAATTAATGAGCTTTGTAACTGTTATGAATACTAGAATTTGTTTTCTCCCTTTTGAAAATTGTAGAGGGTATGCCTTTGTCAGATTTGGTGAGCAAGGTGATCAGATGAGGGCACTGCAAGACTGCCAGAATGCACCAGGTCTGGGGGGAAAACGAATCCGACTGAGCATAGGAATTTCTAAAAGGTAACAAATGAGTTGTGCATTGATACAGTAATTCTAAATAATCGGATTCTTTTAGCTCTGCCTTTGTAAAGACTGTGGCCCTTGCTATAATGGCTGTACACGATGCAAAATCAGAATCACAGAAGCATTATGTTTTGACTGCCTGGATTCATCAACCTCTTTGAGGATTGCTGGGGAAATCCAAGTCTAGCCAGATTGTATAACTTGGGCTTAGCTGCTGTTGTGACCAGCCTTAATGCTTACAGTATTGAAGCTGAATGCATTTGTAAGTATTTCATGTTTGGGCCTGAAGAAGGTAGAAGGGACAACAAATGTTTGTTTTTATGCTAGGAAGCTTTCCTTCTAGGCCTTTCCCCTTGGTTTAGACAAGGTAGCGCATTGTTGGTTTTAAAGTAGGCTGGCGGAGGAAGGATATCTTTAGTGGAAAAATACAGAATCTAGAGGGGAAGAAGCCAAAGGAGATGTTGCTTGAACGGTTTGTTTAGAATACTACTCTTTGCTTCTCAAGTGATAAGGGCAGCAGGAAATTTAAAATTGATGGGGTTTGAGAGGTTTTTTTCTTCTGCCAGCTCAGTTCTCTGAGTCAGTTATTTAAGACAATCTGGTTAGAGACCTGATACCAAATTTGATAAACTTTGATCCAGAATAAAGACAAAAATAGAACTTTCTATAAAATGATTTCAGTATATATTCATAAGGTTAGCTTGTGTGTTCTGGTAAAAGGCTAAAAATAACAGCTCCTGCTTCTCTTTCCTGGAAAATTTTGCCAATGTTGCCTCATTGCCTTGGAACAGAAATGCTCTTACCCAAGAGAGCACTGTCCAGATTTGCTTTGACTAACTTGCTTTGAAAATGAGGTTCCAAAGAAAGTTTTCCTCACTTCTGCTATCCAGAAGAATGTCAGCAGTATTTTTAGATTTTTCTTTCTACAGAGGTGGATATATGAGAGAAGCTGGAAGCAGAAGATTGAGACATTATGGAGTCATTTGTTTACCACAGTAGTAAGACAGTAAAATACCTGTTTACATTTTTGCTTCATTACTCTGAAGCTACACATACATTTTAATAATGTGGGTATTGAAATACATACCACTAACCTGTACCTGTTTGTGAATGGCTGAGTTCTATGCTCTCACAGCATCCAAATATCCAGCCATCAGAGTAGCTTGTCATTAAGTCACTTACATTGGAAATTATTTCTGAGCTCCTTCAGTTTGTGTTCTTGGCAAAAAGCCCCAATCTGAATTTTCCGTAGTGAAATGGAGAAAAAGAGACGTTGGACACTACAAACACAGGAGGTGTTTGTGTGCTTGTGTGTAATCAGTGAGGAAATGTCTAAGCATAGGAAATTCCTTGGAATGTGCAGCTGATTTATCCCAGTCTTTTTCATGTAATGTGTCTCTGTTTTAGTACATACTAATCTTGTTCAGTGATGCTTGTCCTTAGTCAACTTGAAGTTGTCCCTGGGAAAAATCTTCTCCGGAGAGGGAAAGCAGTGAAAACTAATCACCTGACCCTTTGGTCTTAAGAGCTAATGACTTTTGTAATTTTCCTGCTGCTTTGGCTTCGTTCTGGATAATGGTAGTGCTGACTTCACCTGACAGCTATGCTTTGGCAACTCTTCATGGACTAAAAATTGAGAAAGTGAAGGTAGACATGGTAAATTGACAGGCAGTGTCAGATGCTCCTCTGAAACAGATAATCTGACTTTACCTCTTGTTTCTGGAAATAACAAGATTTAATATTAACAAAACAAAAGACGGAAGGGCTAATTAAATGTTTAAAACATCTTTTAAAACATAAGTGCTTGGTAAAGGTCTGTGATCTCGATAAATGATTTTTTATCAGCAGCTTGCTTATACAGATACCAAAAGTACTCAAACTGAATACAGATAAATGTAACTTGAGTTAATCCATAGAAATAATTACTTCTGGCATTGGTGAAGGTGAGAGCATTTGCTTCTGTATAAAGATGAGGTATTGTGCTGTGATGTAAAACTTAGACAGCTATTTAGAAAAGTTTCCTTGTATATTTGGAAGTGTGTAAAATTGTTTAACTTCAACACGGGGTTTACAGTTTTTGTTCTCAAACTCTTAATTGTATATAACTTCTCATGTTTCAGACTGAAAGCAGAATTCCAGCGGTACCAGTCATACAACTATAATGATTATTATCAAGATTATCAGAACTACTATTCACAATGGAATTATGATCCTTATGCTGACTACAACTACAGCTCCTATACTCCCTATGATAGCATGCAAGCTGTTGGAGACTGCTCTTTAGGAGATGCTGTTATGGCTCCAGCTGTTTTTGAGGTAAAGATAGTACACAGTTAATTTAAAAAAAAAAGACAAATAACAAGTTGTGTGGATTGTGTAAATCAGAGCAAAGAAGTCCTAAAGCTGAAATCATGCAGTTAGATAAGTGTCAAAGCTATATTCAGCATTTTGGATTTAAGTGCTTTAGTGCATCTATAGAATTAGATATTTATACAGTAATATTTGTTAATGTATGTCTAATAACAGTTCTGACAGCAAAATTTTGTAGTCTTTCTCTCATCCTGTTTTTCTGATGCGCTTTGCTTTAAGCAAAATAAAGAATTGTAAGATGATCATATTTAGGTCAGCAAGTTGATCAATTACAACTTCCAAAAGTGCCTTCCAAGTGGAGCTATACTACGGTTTTCTTAAAAAAAACCCCAACCAACAAAACAAACAAACCCCAACAACAAAAACAAACAAAACCCCCCCAAAAACAAAAAAAAACCCAAACAAAAATCCCAAGAACCCCAAACAACAAAAAACCCCACCCAAACAAACTAAGAAAGCAAACAAAAAACCCCCTAAAACGAAACCATTAAAAAGCAACAAACATCAGACAAAAAACTTCCGCAACAAACACTACCTGCTCCTGCTTACTTTGTAGTTGTGGGAGGGGATGGTTTGGGAGCACAAAATTATTTTGGATTTGTGATGCTTTCTGAAACTGACTATGATTAAACTTTTATTTTTTTAGGAAACTTCAGCTATGACTGAAATCAATGATGACCTTATAACTGAAGGTAATGATAGTTCTATCACTGCAGTTTGAATTTAGCCTTACTTCTGCCCTTTAACAATACAAGCTAGTGACTATTGGATAAAGAATGGGTTATAGCTAAGATGAGGTAGGATTTTAAAGCTAATAGTGTACACCATGTTGACTAGAATGGGACATTGTCAACAACATTTTGCAGTAGGCTTCTTTCCTTTGCCTTCCTCCTTCTTCCAGAATGGTCTGGTTGGGGAATTTACTATATCTTTGTGTTGATTCTGCTAAGATTATTGTATGTTAAACTCATTAGTAGAGACATCTTGTAATAGTGTTCAGAAATTTTAATTATCCCTAAATCTCTCCTTCATGTGGCAATACCGGTATAGTCCTAGCATTTGAATACATTAATTCCAAAAGAAACTGGACTTGGTAGCTTTTTTAAAATTCTAGGTGAATAAACATCTTACTAGATGTATTATAAAGTCTATTAAGTCATTACATTTACCTAAAGTACACTTTGTTAGGCATTTACTTCAGGTTTTTGTGTGCAAGCCTCCCAAGTTCTGACACTTGTACTTATCAGGCTTTTGTTTTCAGATCCACAGCTGTACTTGGATGTTGATGAAATGAACAGACAATTTATGGAGACAAGTGAAGAACTCTATGATGCCCTCATGAATTGTCACTGGCAACCTCTGGATACGGTCACTTCTGACATCCCCTCTGCTATTTAAGTGTCTTATATAGCATGACCGTTAAGACCAAGGTGCTAAAATTACATTTCTTCTACATTACTCTAGATCATAAGTTTTAAAGCACAATGATAGGTTGGGTTTTTTTTGCTATGCTTTTGGCAGTTTCTGTAATCTTTTTTTTGTTTTTTTGTTCATCACTTGGAGCATCTTGAAATCATGTAAATATTCTAGAAATGTAAAGAGTTCAATGGGGTCTAAAGATAGACTTGCCTGTGTAAATAAAATTTTGTTTCTGCAAACTGGCCAGCAAGGGATTTTACTTATATATGTGAAACACCTTCTCTTCTGGCTTGTGGAATTTAGCTGGAGGCAGTAGGGGTATTTCACCTGTCTTTGGTATGGGCATCAGCACTAGCAAGAGCTAGCTCTCACATACTTCCAAGATACTTAGGCAATCTTTTACAAGCTCTTAACATGCTTTATCTGTACAGTTCTAACATACAGAAGGGCAGACTTTGAGCTGCCATAGCTGCAAACATTCCAAAGACTAAGGAAGATACCTACTGATAATTTTAGTTTTGCCCTTCTTGTTAGTCTTCTCAACTGATGCTTTACAGCAAACTGGTGTAATATAGTACATGTTCTTACACATAAAAATCCTTGGAGAAAACCCTGTGGTTTAAAGGAGGAAGAAAAACCCATCAGGAATTAAAGTATCCCAGTATCTTCTTCAACTAACTTGCATCCTATCCTAAACATCTGTTATTTGTTCAGTCTCCATGCTCAGATGTTTCGTAGTGATGAGGTTTATAACATTTTAGTAGGATGACAGTTTTCAGTATTCAAGTCAGAAGAGGTTAGGGGAGATGGCAATGAAGAAAGCTGTGCTTTAAGAAGGCAACTTCTGAGTGGCTTCCTCTAAACTGTTCTTATCTGAAAGGGTATAAAGTATTTTCCAGTCTTAGGAACAGCTTAAGTTCCTCTTACTACTTACTGTACACAATAACATAAATTCAGGCTGGAAACAAAATAATACTTTCTGAAGAGAAAAAGGTAGAAATTATCATACAGCTAATAGATGTGAAAGCTACTAAAGCTACTCAAGGCACTTTGGTACTGCCATGTGTGTTTTGGGGGCAGTCTAAACCCTAATTGCTAGGATGGCAGATAGGAATAAGTTTTTTTTTTTCCTTTAATGACTTAATTATGTTTAAGTGGTGGTCATAACCTATATGCCGTTCTTAAATGTGAAACTAATACTGCATTGCAGAGTGATGACTTGGCAGAGCAGGTCCCTTCTACCTGCTCACCAGAATATCCCTCTTTTCACAGTTTAATTTCAGCTAGGATTTGTTTTTGTGAAGCTCCACCCATGAAATGCAGATGCTCTAAACTAGAAAGGTCTTTTGGTGTGCTACAGGAACTTAATTCTTCCTGGATTTTGTGCATTGCCTATGTAGGAGAGAAAAAAAAAACCCCTCATTTAGGCAGGGAGATTACTACAACAGTCTTAGCAACTGTTTCTCTGCTTTGGTGAGAACTAGTTGCAAAGTGGCTGAAAACTGGGATTTTTTAGGTGAATGTTTCCATGGTGGGAACTGGGCAGTCTTTGGAGGGTGATAGTAGGGAGATTATTAATGGGAATGTGACCGAAGGTGGAATAAATGAAGCAAAGAGAATTTGAATGGCAAAGGGAATTAGTTGTGTGCCTGTATAGAATTGTTTCAGGGGATTGTAGAAGGGAGGAAACTTAAAATAGTAGATGCTGGCCCCTTGAATTTCAATGTGGGGGTGTTAAACTTCCAAAACTGTACTGGATTTGATGTCACTTCAGTTGCAGTGCACAGCTGTGGTGCCTGAGCTTGGTAGTACAAATCAGTTGCTAGGCAAAGGATTTTGTATCTAGCAAGCACCGTCATCACAAGCTGCAAGATTATAACCCAGGCACAGACCTGGAAGCTTCCTGCTTTGAAGTGCATATCCTGCTTTGCATAGCATTACCTAACACCATACTTAAGCTGCAGCAAGTAATTTGTGGAAACCTTTTATTGTGTTATCAGATGCTAAGGGTGCGTGTTGGCTTGGTAGAAATAGTATGGAGTATCTGCTGATTTTTGGCTTTTGGGAGATTGATCTGTGTGTGAACTATGTAATGAGGAGCCCATGTAGCTGTGTGACTTAGATCAGTACTGTATCACCACAGTACATAAACCTCAAAGTCAGAGTCTGTAGTTGTCATATTTATGAAGATTTTACCTGTTAGCAAGGTCTCCACACTGCATGAGACACTGTTTTCAGACATGTATGCACCTTCTGTTCTGGCCTTTAAAGTACCTCTATAGTGAAAATACTGTTTATGAAATGCAGTGAAAGAGGTTGTTTGGGCCATTAGTTCTGCAAACTTGAGAAATACCGGGGAATAGACTTTCTTCCAGTCAGCATCGAAGAAAAGTGAGGTGAAGAAGGGAGTCTGCTGATTGCAGCCTGTGCGATACTGTTTTAAATAGCTCTCTGACTTTGTTTTCTGTCTCCTGAGCTTTTCTAGTTTATCCTCCTTTCCAGTTAGGAGTGCATATATGGGATCAAGATACTGTGTGCAACGCACATTCTTTACCGTAAAGGCACTCTGAAAAATCTTTGGTGTAAGCACAAATTTGGGAAAAAGTGAGCGCATCAGAACTGCTGGCATTCATTGCTGAGACTTTTAACTG
This sequence comes from Falcunculus frontatus, assembly GCA_013398115.1. Taxonomy (NCBI): domain Eukaryota; kingdom Metazoa; phylum Chordata; class Aves; order Passeriformes; genus Falcunculus; species Falcunculus frontatus. The sequence goes on along the minus strand of VZRV01003106.1, from coordinate 189,893 downwards.
AGGAAACTTCCAGCGCTGGTCCAACTACTGCCTGCATTAGTGAGCTTACACAAAGACCTGAACATGTTCATCATACAGATGCCTGCTCTCAGCTCTAACAAGAGCTGATTGCAGTAGAGGCATTAAAAAAAAAAAAAGTATGGGGAGCAATGTTTTCAACACCACGCTATTTCTCTTTGTCTGGTTGTGTTTTGTCTGTTTTACCCAGCTGAAATGTTGTGTGGTTTTTTAAGTCTGATGAAGGGGTTTTTTTGGAGAATATCTAGTATTGATTTTATAAACTCTTCATTGTACCTAGCTGTGATAGATAGTGCCTTTACCTAAAACCCACTAATTTCTTGAAGAAGAGTAATGTTTTTGTTTTCCACTTCTCTGAACAGAAAAGCTTTAGTACCATGGTTTGAGGGGCTAATGATCCTGCAGTCAGTGAACAGGGAGAAAGAAACAGGCTAAAAAATGATGAAGATTGAAAAGGGTTCAAAAAGGTTAAATGGTACTTAAGCCGCGAATGTTTCTTTTTGCAGGGATGCTCTTGGACCAACAGCTTCTTTCTAGCGCTACCTCAAAGTAACTTGCAGATATAACTCACAGGGAAGATTGATCAAATGGTGATGATCACTATCATTCTGCTGGAGATATATACATATTTGCCTTTTGTTTTGTCTCATTTTTAATGACATTTATTTAACTTCAGTGACTCATGTCAATAGACGTTCTTTGACTACATCAAGAAGTATTTCTGAGTCATAAGTTTCATTAAAGGCATGTCACCATATGGAAATTGTTCTAAATAAGTAAATAAAGCAGCACTTGAATTTACAGAGCAAATGTAGTGTAGCTGCATCTGACACATACGTGGAAGAGAAAATCGTGTATACAGCTTACCTTAATATTCTTAGCATGCATAAAGAGGGAAGCTTGTTTTAAATTTGTCCAGCTCCTACATGACCAGCACACGAGTTATTTTAGTTACTTTCCCCCACAGGTACCATTTTAGAAGCCATCATTTTTACTAATGAATGTCTGTTACCAATGGACACAGTCTACATCCCTTTGTAAATGTAGCTCTTCTCATAATGGAAACACATTATGCTACCCTCTGTTCCCCTCCCCTAAGTTGAAAGCTTGTGTGCTAATTGGTTCCTGGACAAAATGAGTTACAAATCCGGGCTAAAATACTGGTTTTTGTGTTTTGATAGTTACACTTATGTAGATCTTGACAGGCACAGTGTAGAAGCAGACCATCATCCCAACATTAGTCAGCAGCTGTAGCACACCAGCCATTTACACAAGATAAGGTGGTTCTTGCAGGTGACTGTGAACATGCATGTTCCAGGATAGGGATTGTCTATCACTGCAAATCATCCCACTGCATGTAAAATTGTATTTACAATTGTGGGGCAGGAGAGTGAGAGTGTAGTTTATGAGGAGAAATACCTGGAAAGTAATTCCATCCTGCTGGGAATTGGGTAATGGTTATGTAATGTGTAGATAATGAAAATGGGACAAAGAAATTGAGTTAAGTCATGTAGGAGAGCTGGGAAGACACTGATGAGGTTCAAAAAAGGCAGTATGAAGGGGAGATGGAGCAGCACAAAATTCCCCAGTAACATTTCTTTTAAAAGCTGTTCCTTCTCTGTAGCTGCTGCCTGTTCACATTTCTGCATACTTTCAGAATCACCCTTGTTGTTTGAGCCCCCCATCATTCCCCCCCGCACCTCTCCCAGTTCAGCACACTCTTAATTCAGGTGTGTGCTGAGATGAATGTTTTTATTTTTGTGGAAAGGATGCATGGTGCATCACAGCTCTGTTCTGAGTAACATTTTTATTGACTAGTACACAGGGAAGGTGCTTGTGATTTTCTGCACTGCTCCACTCCATCGTTCCCAGGGCCAGTCGATGCTAGAACTAAAATGTGAAACCATAGATTTTTCTCAGCCTAACTTTCAGTAGAATAAAAAACCAAAACACGTTTTTATGCATTTTAACTTTGTAATAGGAATGCATTCTTCCTCATGTTTTGAAGAAGTAAAAGCTGTATTGAAGCTTTTTTCCCCTACCTCCTTTCCATATGCCAACACTGAGCGATGAAAAACCTGCACCTTGCTGTTTCTCCTGGCTTACACACAAACTCAATCGCTAGTGGCATTCTGGGGGAGCACCGCGGTCTTTCCGGTGCCGCTTTTCCTGCCGCGTTCTCCACGCTGCTCCTCGTCAGGGACAAGGGAACATCTCCCCCCCACGCCACTGTCCCTTGGGGGAGGTTCAGCATGGGTAAGCTGTGTCCCCGGGGCAGAGTGTCAGGAGGACGGAGCCAGGCTCTGCTCGGTGGTGCCAAGCAGCAGGTTAAGAGGCAAGGGGCAGAAACCGATGTACAGGAAATGCCACCTAAATACGAGGAAAAAAAATTCTTTACTGTGCGAGTGACCGCGGACTGGAACAAGCTGCCCAGAGGTTGTGGGGTCTCCTCACTGGAGAAATTCAGGAACTGTCTGGACGCAATCCTGTGCCATGTGCTCTGGGACGACACTCCTTGAACGGGAAGGTTGGACCAGATGACTCATTGTGGTCCCTTTCAACCTGACGCAGGCTGTGAAACGCCGCGGGAAGAGGGGAGAAGGCGGTGCAGAGTCAGCCGCGGCGGGACCCCGGCACAAACCCCTGCTCTCAGCCCTCAAGGCAGCCCTGAGCTGCGCGCGGGGGTGGCCATTTTCCCCGCCACGTCCTTGTGCGGGTCGCGGCCGATCCCAGGGAGCGCTTTTCCCGCGCAGCCCGGTCCGGCCCCTCCCTCCCTCCCGCTTCCCTTGGAGCGGGGGCGGTGCGCGCGCGCGGGGGCTGCCGGGCCGTCCGGCCGGCGCCGCTTGTGTGACGCGCCCGCGCGGGCTGGTGAC
>VZRV01003106.1:136463-186635 GCA_013398115.1 Falcunculus frontatus | reverse complement strand
CGCCCCCCCCCCCCACCCCCCCCGCTCTTCACGCAGTCCCACGTGCGCCGCTTCGGGCCGGGGTTTCCCGGTGGAGCGGCCCGCGGGGAGGGAGGAGAGAAGGGTTTCCCGCCGGGGCCGCGGGGATTGTGGGATTTCCGGGCGCTCACCCCTCTCTGGCACCGCCGGGCTGCGGTGGGGATCCTCGCCTCCCCTTTGTCTCCCGCCTGTCCCCCGCTAGGCAGGAGCAAAGGCGGGAGGAGGAGAAGGCGGCAGCTGGGAAGGGGTAGGTGCGCATTCCCTCCCGTCGCGGCTGGAGCGGGCTGGCTCCCACTCCGCGGGATGCTCGTTTTGTCTCCGGGCTGCCCGGTTAAATCGTGGTTACATTGATCTTAACTAGGAACTAGGTTACCGAGTTGGTTACTCGTTGGATTTAAGTGCATCGCTTCCAATATTTGCCTTTCTTTGTAAATTCCAGTTTGCGAATGAGTCTGTGAGGGTGCTGGGTAGTTAGGGATCTTCCATTGTTGGTGGATTTTTTTTTTTTTTCTTTTGGGAGGATGCTGCCTGCAGAACCCTCAGGTCTGCATCTGGTGGTTTCTTCAGTGTCTTGCCTGTACCTAAACGTGCTGATGTAGTGCAAGTGAAGTGTAATTCATAAGGCATTTGTTCTCCTTTGTATTGTAGGACAGAATAGATGGTTAACAGAAAAAAGCAGTTTGTAAATTGCAATACAAAGGTCCCATGCCATTTAGAGTCGCTGCAGGGAGTAGAAGCAAAGATTCTTCCCAACTGCTGTTTGTCAAGGAATTTCAAGATACCTGGAGACAGTACTCTGGAAGTGCCTTTCACGTGTATTTATGAACCTGAAATTGACTGTAGACTGTAAAACCAAAGCATTTACGTTATTAAATCAGTAATGTAAGTCAGGGGATTAAATATTATATACAAAATTGAGGGTGCGTTACGCACAAATTGTTGCTCAATTGGTTTTTATTATTTGGGAAGTATTATTTAGTCCTTTGTATAGCACACTGATCAGCAGTGTTGTCCTTGTAAAGCTGGCAGGGTGATGCTTCATCCAAAGAATCACTGCTCTTGCAGAAGAAATGTTGAAACCTTTTACATGAACAACAGAGTAACGTTTAAATTGCAATATCCTGCATGTGGTGATACTCTGTAGATAGCTGATAAAACTTACAGATGAATTTAAAATAATTAGGTTAGATGGTTTTCTGATTGTTCTATTGTCTGTTATCCCTCTGTGTTTTCTAGTAGGTTTATTTAACAATGTGCCAAAGCAAACGTGTTTGGGGGGATGTCTGTGGGATCTGGCCCAGAGCATGGATGCTGTAAATCAAATACATAGATTAAATTAAGAAGTAATATATTGGGGAAGAAATGGTAAATAGGCAAACCGATAGGTGTCAGATATGCGCATTTGTTGTAAGGGATAGCTTTTTAACCCTATGCAGCTCGCTAACCTGAATTACATAAAAAGATGAGCTCTGGGTAGATAGGTAACTTGAACTGGAATTAATTGACAGGTGTTCCTATTTTCAATATGACATCCACTCTGCAGAAGTATTCTGTGGCTTGGTGTTAATTGTCTCTCAGTAATGAGTTTGGGAAGACATGGAAGTGCTCAATGCAGTCTGGACATGATGTTATATTACCGATTCTGATCTCCTGCTCCCCTAACTATTATCGATAAGTAAGCTCAGAAATACTTTATTAGAACTGTTCCAAGTGCTTGGGGTCAAGACTGCAGTCCTGAAAACTCAGTCTTTTATCATCAAGCTCTAAAGGTGCCTAAGCACTGAATGCCATTGTAGCCAATACCTTTAAAGTTATTAGGATATCTGATTCTTTTCCCCTTGTATGAGAGATGAGTAGCATGATGCCGGGCTTACAATAGTAAGCCTGCTGTGTGTTTTTCTGATGTTGTTATTTTGCCATAGTCTCCCAGGGAGCTTGGTCAGGTGGGAATTCTCCAGTCGTGCCCAACGTGCTGCAGAGTCAGTCTTCTGTTAAGTACAGCGACGGCTTTATAAGACAATTGGAAGAGGAGATGCTGCTGCTTTTCAAAGATGATTAGCTAAAACATTTGTTCAGAATGTGGTAGACCCTCTTCAGATTTCTTTTTTGCCTGGAGGCATCAACCTACATCTTCCACTTTCTGGGCAAATATCCCAGTTGCCAAGCTGTGTGTTGTCTTCAGTTCTTCTGACTGAAACTGTTATTATCCAGAAAAAAAATGCGTGATTCACTGAGCCAGGAAGAGGATGTATAAGAAGATGTTACCTTCCAAGAGTCGAGACATGCAGCCTCTGATCCATGGTTTCAGAAGTTATTTGTTTTATATATTCTTGGAATAAACATGCAAAGCACAGAATTTCCTACCCTTTTCACCCCGAGTGCCTGATAGAGCCATATTTCATTGTGTTTGCATGTGTGGTTTTTTTAAGTGTAGAGACTTTTTTTAAACCAGTCTGAAATAGGAAAGGTGAACAGATGCTGCTTGGAGGATGTGACTTGCAGCTTGTATTTTCTCTTGGAAGATGGAAATATGGGTAGATTTCCCGCACTAGTGAAGGAATCGAACCACGATATTTTCCTTTCTGGTCTACCATCCTGCCTTATAAGAAGTGCACTGTCAGCAGCTGTAAAACCAAGAAACAAAAAGTAGCAGCACCACGAAATAAGGATAGTATTGACTCGCTCACCATGAAGATTTGAGGTGTGGGAGTCACATCTCAGAACAAAAAGAACATTTTTGCATCTCCGTGCTGGGTGTTCTTGGAGTAGAATTTTGGAGTACTTCCCATTGACTATGCTTTTCTAGGGGCAGAATGTTAACATCTCCACACTGAACGCATTGACTTTAGGTTACGCCCAGCTCAGCCTGCTACCTGTTTACTTGGCCATGCCATGCTAAAATATCCAGCCTCCTCCTGCACTTTTTAAGAAGCTTGGGCCCTTGGTTAAAGTTTCAGCTTCTTTGAGAGCTAAGAACATGCCAAGTGAGGGAGCTGTTGTGTCCAGCATCTGGGTTTCATCTTCCAGACGTGGTCCCAGTGTTTCTAAATGCTGGCTTGTCCTGGTCATTTGGATAGACTGATGATGGGAATTACTGGCGCGGATGTGTAAGCGGGAGGGATGTTTACGTTGTTGGCTTATTAAACTGCTTCTAGAAGAGTATCTGTATGTTCCTATTGTTAATTTTATGTTTAATTTTGCGCTTTCATGTGCGTGTGTGTGCACATGCTGGTTTAGCTTGGAACGGTGCCATTCTCATCCACGTAACAGATTTCAGAGATTTTAAGTGTGACTTAAAGGAGAAGAGAATAAAATAACTTTTTTTGGTAATTTTTTTTTTTAAATAATTAACCATTCAAATGAAAGAGTCAGAGAACTTTGATTCTCCCGGACTTTTAAACTCATACAGGTAGATTTAAGTATGAGAAAAAACAGTTACTTGAAAAGTGTTTATGGCCTTCCCTTCCCTTCTGTATTTATGTTAAGCTTCAGCTTAGAGCTCTTTGATATTAGAGATGTCTGTAGATTAAAACTTCTGCTGAGGAGTGATGTTTTCCTTTTTTCTTACGTGTGTATGTGCCAGTGCATATTTATAATGTAGATGCCCAAATCCAAAGATGTTTTCCTTGATGAAACCGGTTTAAGTTTCTGCACATATTGTACTTGGTCTTGTGCTGATGCAGTTAGGACGTTACCTGACAAAGGGGACCAACCACAAAGCCACTGAAAGCCATTTTCATTGGTCCTGGTCGTAAAAGCCTCTCTGGATTCATGAGTTTCACCAAGTCCCTTGAGACATCCTGTAAAGTTCTTCCCAGAGGGACTAGCTACAGGATCGGGAACTTAAAATGGTATGCAGCAGTGTCTAAAGTATTCCCTTGTTACCTGCTGATGTCTTGAAGGTAGGCCTAGCTTGGCAGTGACTGCAGGCAGTGGGCAGAAGGGGGCTTAAAAATCACCAGGTTTATTTTGTGAGGAAATTTTTAAAACTTTGATGCTAAAGAGTTCCTTTAGTATCATATTGAGTAATGTAACCTAGGTAATGTCTCATAGACCTTAAACAGGAAAATACTAATTTAAAAAATCTTTATTAAGGGTGTCCATATGGACCTATACAAGTACAGTTGTATTGTTTTAACTTCTGTCAACAGGATTGCACCTTGAAGCACATTTAGGTGGTTGTAGTTATATGCAACTCTGCTTGATTTGGTTTTGAAGTAAGCTAGCACACTGAGCTAAAATGAATAGATTTGAAGAAATGTTTAATGTGTATTTAAAGATTTGTTTTAAAAGATGGGTTGATAGTCAACATCAGAAGTTTCGTCTGGGTCCCAGCAGTATGATACTGTATTAGCAAAACAGATGTTTAAATTTGGTACTTGGCTTTCTACTGCTACTGTAAACAAAAATGTATCCTAACTGGGAAGAACTTAAAAAACGGAGATATTGATAGAAACTGAGATATCTCATTTAGGCTGACAGTACTGTACACTGGTACAAACTGTAAATGATGATTGCTATAGCATTTCATTAATATTCTGGGATTTTTTTCAAAGTGTTGTCGTGACAGTCTTCGAGGCTGTGAAGTGTTGGGGAAAAACAGTATTAGTGAGTGGTATCTTAGGAGAAGAAAAAAGCAGATGAAATAATTGACTCTGTTAGCTGGGACACTGCAAATTGTCTTCGGTTGCTGGCAGCACATCATTTCCTGAGTTATTTATTCCTCCAGTCAGTAATTAGAACCAGTTCTTGCTCCCCTGCCACGGACAAACCGAGCTGCTGCTGATTCTAACAACTGTGACAGGACAGAGTTCAGAATCTCTTCTGCATGCACAAAAATGTTTGAGCAAAAGTATTCCAGATTGGTGCAGGTTGCCATAGCATCATGTAATGAAATCATAACACACGGGGATGACTGGCTCAGTGGACATGGGGCAAGCGGTGGATGTTGACTACCTGGACTTTAGCAATGCCTGCAGCGTGGTCTCCCATGTGATCCCTGTTGTCCACTTGGTGAAATACGGACTTGTCAGGTGGACTGTAAAGCGATTGGAAAATTAGCAGGACCATTGACCTTAAAGGGTTGTGGCCAGCAGTACAAAGATCCAGTGGCAGCCAATTGCTAATAGAGCTCTCAGAGGTTGATACTGAGGCTGTTGCTGTTGCATGTCTTTATTAACATCCTGGGATGAGGGAATGGCATGAATCCTCGGCAGTTTCCCAGATAATCCCAAATCTTGGGGAACTTCAGCCCTGTTGTATAATGAAGAATAGGGCTGACATTGAGGGAACGTGACAGAAATGCGCTGCCAGGAACCTCGTGAGTTTTAATAAAGGCAAATGTGAAGTCTTTCATCTGGGATGACTCCACCTACCTGCTGGATGGCAAGTTGAATGTGAGTCAGCAGCATGCTCTTGAGGTAAAGAAGGCCAGTTGCATACTGAGAGCTATTAGTAAGTATGTGGGAAGGGTGTTAAGGGAGTTGTTTTTTCCCCTACATGCAGCACTTCTAGGACTACATCTGGAGTGTTGTGTCCATTTTTGGCCTTTCCAGTTCAAAAAAAAAAGACAAGGAAAACATATTGCGTTGAGTCTGGTTGAGAGTCACCAAAATGATGGGGCAGAGGCCCGTGGCTGAGAGAAATGGGTGTGTTCAGATTAAGAGCAGCAAATACCTAATAAGTCTATAGAGAAGGTGTAGCAAGGCTCTTCTAGGAGATTCATAGCAGTACAAAGAGACAATGGACTCAAGATGCAAAAATGGAAATTCTGATTTCATATCAGGAAAAATATTTTAACTGTGAGGCTAGCCAGCATGTTGGAGGAACTGCCCAGAGAGGTCTCAAAACCCGCGGGGACTCAGCTGTGGATGACCTGCTGATTTTGGTCATTCTCTGAGCAGGAGGTTGTAGTAGGTGACCTCTGGGGTGCCATGCAGCCTCTGTGTGCATGGTTCTGTCAGAGCTGCTGCAGCTGGACCACAGCACACACAGGCATGGTTTCAGTGTAAGTGTCACTGTTACTCTAGTTTGGTAATCCTTTTGTTGGTCCATCCTCTAATTCTGTCTTCGGGGTTGTCCTGTCTCTAGAGGGAGGAAATAATGCTTCCATCTCACTGTGTTGCAGTTTTTCCAGAGTAAATTGTGAGCTTGCCCTCAAAAAGAGAGTAGCTAAGAGGCTTTTTTCTAGGGTTGCTGTTTTGCAGACCAGTTTTTTAAAATGTCTTCTGTCTTTTTAGTGGTAGGTCATGTAATACACTTTTCCATTTTTCTGCTGTTAAGTTGTAAAAAATCCTGGGTTTTTTGCTTTTTAATGTTCTATGTAATCAATTCAGTATTTATTGTGATGCACTTGGCTTGGTGCAACCCCAAGTATCAATGCAAGCTGGGGCATGAGTGGATTGAGAGCAGCTCTGCCAAGGGCTTGGGGTTGCTGATGGATGAGAGGCTGGATATGAGTTGGCAATGTGCACTTCCAGAAAGCCAAACCTGTTCTGGGCTGCATCCAAACCAATGTGGCCAGCAGGTTGAGGGAAGGGATTCTGCTCCTCCAGTCCTCTCTGGTGAGGTCCCACCTGGAGTATTGCATCCAGCTCTGGGGTCCCCAGCACAGGAAGGACATGGACCTGTTTGGAGTGAGGCCAAAGATGGGCCTCAAGAATTGTTGGGGGGCAGGAGCACCTATCCCGTGAAGACAGGCTGAGAGAGTTAGGGCTGTTTAGCCTGGGGAAGAGAAGGTTCTGGAAAGACCTTATGGTCACCTTTGAGTACCTAAATGGGACTTAGACTCCTTTGACTGAAGGAGGGTTGATTCACACTGGATGTAAGGAAGAGTTTTTTTAAGAGGATGGTGATACTTTGGAACAGATTGCCCAGAGAGGTAGTTGAAGCTCTGTCCCTGGAAACGTTCAAGGTCAGGTTGGATGGCGCTCTGAGCAACCTGATCTAGTTGAAGATGTCCCTGCTCATTGCAGGGAAGTTTGGACTAGATGACCCCTAAAGGTCCCTTCCAACCCAAAACATTGTATGAATCTACGCATGTTGCACTTAAGTACAGGATCTTTGGGGGGGGTCTGGCTTAGTTACTGTGGTTTTTTCAACTAAACAAATTCATCTTTACATTCCCATTTGCTGGGATGAAATGTATATGCTAACACAGGTACACCAACATGCATTGAGTCCTGCAGCTGTGAATAGCACATGCAATTTGCGAATACCTGTGCCAGTAGACAGTTTTCTTTCTCCTTGCTGAGGCTGTTTAATATTTTCTCGGTAGTTCTGCTCTTGGAAGAAGTTGTGTTGAGAGTGTCTTGGAGAGCTGGCTGACTTTGCTTTTAGTTATGATTGTATTTTGAATCAAAAGTTTTTGAAGTAGATACGTCTCAAGACTCCTTCCCTTATTAGAGCTCAAGGCTTAGTGACCTCCTAGACTGAAGTAAACAGAGCAAAGAGCTAAACTGTTCAATTGTCATTTTCTTTGAGACTAGATTACAGTGAGGCACTGAAATATTTACAGTAACGAGAAACTAAATTGGTGAGACTGTAATACAGATGCATTTGTAATTAGAATCATCCTAAGCTAAACAGATGAAAATAAGGTTTAAACTGATTTAAATGTAGCTGTGTTCAGGAATTGCTGTGATGCAACCAGATACATATTAAATTTATCTGTAACAATGCATGTGTTCTAATGTCAGCTCTTAGGATTTATTATTAAACTTACTTTACAGAGTTGTAGAATATATACAGATTTGTAGTTGCTATTACCTTCAGTCACTGAAAAAATAATCTCTATGCGCAATGGCAATTTTTCATGTTGCCGGTAAGAGAACAGTGTTTGAAGATACTGGTTATATGTTTGTGAGATGTTCTTGGTTTTGTCAGTTGCAGTGTGATGAAAAAATGCGGCCAGAAAGACACTGCTGCCCCTCACAACTGAAGATTACTGCCCTGCAGCAGAGCTAAGGCTACCTGGGCTTTACAGGTTTTAGAATATTACCTTAAAATGTCAAAGAATGTAACAATACCTCTCGCTGCTGCAGCTAAAGCAACTGCGTCCTGGGGTCATTTTTTTGGTTTCTCTTAGGCATCAATTCTTAACCTTTTAAAATCTAGTCAGGAAGTGTATGCACCAGGGTTAGATGTGTCCAATTTAAAGTAATTGCAGATTATGCTGGTTTAGATGAATTGTGAGGCTTAACTTTTATGTGCTGCACAATGTCTGTAGGAAGTAGGAAGGCTTTGAGTTTCGCTGAAGTACCAAATTATCACAGAGAATAACTAAATGTGATTATTTGGTTACTTGATTTTAATTTACTGGTTCAAATTTGTGAGTAAGATAACGTACTGAATGTGCAACAGGATTGGCTGTTCATTTTGCAAAATGATTACTGTGTGGTATTGTCAGCTCAGTTTGTAGATCAACATGGACAGAAAAGATATTTCAGAGGGAGCATGTGAATATTTTGCTTTTGCTAATACTGCATTATATTTAAAAATTAAATTCCAGTCTTCTAGTTTGAAGACTGTGTTTTCCAAAGTGTCGGGAGTGAGATTTTGTAGCATAAGTACTTAATTTTGTGAAATATGCTTCAAACCTTCAAGCCTTGTCCTCACTAGGAAGCACTGGACGTGGGGATAGACATCAGCAAGCTGTGAGTTGACCTCAGATGGCATTTAACTGTTGTTTCAGGAGTTGTTGCCGAATTTGGGCTGCCTGTTTTTGTGTTTTAAATTCATAGCTTGTCCTCGCCACTATGTGCCATAGATTAGCCTGTGATACTATGTTTCGTTTGTGAGTGGTTTTAGGCAAAATGGCATTGAAAATGTTTAATTGTTTGCTGGGCACCTAGTACATTATAGCAGGTAGCAAATTTGTAGTGTGGGGTACGATGCGTTGATAGCCCTCATATGCATAAACTTTTTGGCTGTAAATGCAAGAAAGAGGAAGACTTTGCCATTACCAGTTATGTTTGGTGATGTTGAAATACTGTAATGAATTGGGTCTTATTGTATATAGAATATCTGTAAATAAGATAAATAATTTTATGCCTACGTAGTGTATTTAAATCCTAAATATAAAATGTGTGTTATACCTTGCTAAATCTGATAACTTGTGCTAATGGACTTTTAAAGACCATCTGGTGCCATGGGAAGTGCACTTCTTGATCGTTGTAGTTTTGAAATTCTTGTCCATGTGGTTATGTTGGAAATAAAAGTAAAAATAGTAAGTTTAGACTATGGGGTTTCCTTATAGGAAAGATATTCTGAGCAGCATTTCAATTAATATGATTCTAGATACTACTTAATGAAACTTAGCTCGAGATACACTGTGGTAGCTAAGTTGTGGCAGTCTTCCAATTAAAAAAATATTAACTACTTGAAGTTCCTTCTTAAATTGGGAAAGAAAGAACTTTAAAACTGCTTGTAAAGTTGTAAGGGAAAATAGTCTCATGAATCTTAAACTTTTTGGTTTTGATACTGATAGGTTTCCATCTCAAAGTGTAATATTGAATGTAATTTACAGCACGCATTGCTGATCGCTGCTGATGGTTAACTCATGCTTAATGTACTGCTTCCTAAAAGGAAGAAGGAAAGGTACCTTGTACTTCATGGTGCCTTTTGTAATGTTGTCACTGTGGCAACTGAAGGTGTGGACAAAACTTGAGATAAAACCATGCAGTGTCACAAGGATTTAACCTAGTGGGTTAGGCACTGATTTATCTCTTAGAGCACATACTGGTGTTTTGCTCTCAGTTATAAGTAATAATGATGTGTACAGATGTGCAAACAGTGCCAGAAAATACCTGAATTTCCCTGGAATGTTTATTCTAAAGCTAAGTAGACTAAGGAAAATAAGGCTCACTTCAAGCAATAAGAAAGAAATACACTGGCGTCTGGTAATATAATCCCTTCTTCATGACTTTCAGAAATAGATGTGAACTAGTCCACTTGCCTTAAATAAAATTGTTGTTTTTCAAATGTTACATAATTAATAACATTCCTGAAACATATTGTTCATATTAAGTCATAAGTTTTATTGTCTTTTCTCTAAATGAAATATCAAACTCTGCTGTCCTGCATCCAAATTGAAGCCACTCCCTAAACAGCAAAAACAGAGTTAGTCTAAGCCAGTCTAAGTCTGCTGCTGCAAGAGACAATCATGTCGTGTTTCCATTTCTATTCCTGCTTTTGCGTGAGCATCAATGCAGGCATATGGTAAGCTGCACCAGCAACCTGATGCCCCTGAGGGGTAGTCCTCACTGTTGTCACAGTCTGTAGACAGATTTTTTGTTGGATCTATTTAATAGAGCCTTGATACAGTTTGTCATTTGGTTGCTTATATGTACTAGTGGCAGCCCAAGGGAAGGGTGAGTTAAAGAGGAGAAAGGGACAGTGTCTTTAAAGACAGTATGGACAAAGGATGGTTGAAAGAAGGGAGAAGTTTTGTTTCGTGTTCTTCTGGTCCTGGCTGCCCAATAGCGCTTTCTCTCAGGCCAGTTCTGGTGCACTGAGCCAGTTTAACTCATTAGCCCAGCACAGAAACACGTACTTTTTGCCAGATTAATGAATTCAGCTAGTATGGAGAGTAGCCTGCTATGTGCCGGAGCTGTCGTAATCTGACTGTGGGGGATGGAGGGCAAGAAAATTCCTTTTTGGTGTTTGGAAGTGGTTACATTGATCTGCTTGATCTCATTGAACCATCACCATTAGGGGCAGGTTTTCTTTTTGAGGACTTGCTGATTTGTATGTTCTATTAACTTTAACTTTGAAATTGGAAGCAAAGAAGTCGCTGAGAGGCAAGAATTTGATGCTTTTCAGAGGTGTGTGTACAGTGAAGTGGAAGTTAGCTCTTTTACCCAGTTTTGTATTTTGCATCTCTGACAAATTTCTGTAAGTGTATGACTGTTAAGTAATTTTTGTATGATTTTTTTCATACTTAAACCTCTTGGACTGAAATCAACTCAATTACAAAACGGCTGTTTTCGAGTAATGTGTCACCGCTGAGTTTTCCTGCCAGCACTTTCCCCACCCTATGCTGTGTGAAAGACCCTTACAAACTAGAACAACTGTCCTATTCTGTAAATGTTTTTGGCCAAGAAATAGTCTGCTTTTAAGTTTGGAATTTAAACTGTGACCATAAACTACTTATTTTTCTTTCTTTATATAAATCCTTTGAAGAAGTGGTATTTTAAAGTAGTAAATTACAACACCTGTTTGTTAACTGATATTTCTGTCTGCATTATCTTTTGCTTAGTGTTGCAGCCAGCATGGGTTTATGAAAGGCAGGTCCTTCTTGACCAATCTGATCTCCTTCTGTGATAGAGTTACTCACTGGGTGGATGAGGGAAAGGCTCTGGATGTTGCATGTGATCTACCTAGAATTTAGTAAAGCCTTTGACACCATTTTGCGTGGCATTCTCCTGGAGAAACTGGCTTCCTGTGGTGTGAATGGGTGTGATCTTTGCTGAGTAAAAAACTGGATGGGTGGCCAGTCCCAGAGAGTGGTGATGAATGGAGTTGCATCCAGCTGGTGACCAGTCACAAATTGTGTTTGCCAGGGCTCAGTGTTGGGGCCAGTCCTGTTTAACATCTTCATCAATGACCTGGAGAAGGGTATTGATTGCACCCTAAGCTAGTTGGCAGATGACACCAGGTTGGGTCACCCCTTCTGGAGGGGTGTTGATCTTCTGGAGGACAGGAGAGCTCTAGAGAGGATCTAGAAAGGCTGGATAGATGGGCTGAGGCAAATTGTATGAGGTTCATTAAGATGAAGTGCCAAGCCCTGGACTTGGGTCACAACAACCCCCTGCAGTGCAACTGGCTGGAATGTAAGGGTGGTTGGAAAGCTGCTTAGTAGAAAAGGACCTGGTGGTGCTGTTCAACAGCAGCTGAACAGGAGCCTGTGTGTGCCCAGGTGGCCAGGAAGGCCAATGGCATCCTGGCCTGGATCAGCAATAGTGTGGCCAGCAGGACCAGGGCAGTGATTGTTCCCCTATACTGATGAGGCCACACCTGGAATCCTGTGTTCAGACTGGGCCATTCACTACGAGGAAGACACTCAAGTGCTGGAGTGTGTCCAGAGAAGGGCAACGGAGCTGGCACTTGAGGACATGGTTTAATGGTGAACATGATGGTAGTGCTGGGTTAGCAGTTGGACTTGATGATCTTAAAGGTGTTTTCCAACCTTAATGATTCTCTGACCTCATGAGAAGAGGCTTTGGACCCTCCAAGGAAGGATTTAAGTCTTGAAGACAGGGCTTTGGGCCCTGGAAATGGGCTTTTGGAGGCGAGAAAGAGAGTTTGAACCCTGAGGTTGGGTTTTCTTGGGTTTTGGGCCCTGCAAAGATGCTTCAATACCATGAACTAAGGCTTTCCCCCCTATAAATGGGTCTTTGGAGGCATAGAGAAAGGCTTTGAGCCCATTAGATCGAAGGCTGAGTCCTAAATAGGTGGCTTTGATTCTTGAGATGGATACTTTGGAAGCTAGGGTTTGGGCCTGAAGATGTACCTTTGTACTCTATAAAGAAGACTTTGAGTTCTACAGATGAGGTTTTGGACCTCCAAATCAGACTTGGGGCCTTCAAAATAATGTTCTGGGCCCTTCAGGTGAGTCTTGAGACCTGAGGAGCAGGGCTTGAAACTTAGAAATGAGTGTTTGTGCCCAAACAGGGAGGGTTTGGACTCTTGGGTAACAGTTGGACCCGGTGATCTAAGAGGTCTTTTCCAGCCTTAATAGTTCAGTGATTCCATGATGTTAAGCCAATGTGCCTTAGAGTAGCTGTTACTGTAGTTACCGTTGCTATGATGTTTGTATACATAGACTTAGATAGACCTAGCAGGGCTGCAGACACTTGAGATGATGCAGATTTTGAAAAACTGTTGTAAATACCTTTTCATAAGCTACTGGGTCTTTCCAGTGGATTTTCATTTTTTTTGGCTTTCTTGCTGATATTTTTTGGGATGAGTGCATTTGAGGTGCAAAGACAAGCGGTTGGTACTGACAGCAGCTCAAACCTCTGAAATCGGTCAGTTAAGGAGTAAAACATGTTCACTGAATAAAACACTGCAGTCACACAGTTGGGATTGCCCCACTATGTCATGATACTAAGTTTGGTACCTGTGTGGCCTGTAGAAATGAGAAGTTATGAACATTAAACTGTATGCCAGCACCACATACTCTGCTCCCAATCTGAGATTGGGAACAAGAACAGTTTTTGTGCAGTAGCATGTTCAGAGTAGCTGTAGTGAATGCAAGTGTTCTGGGAGACACTGGTTCATAACTGTGGCATGAGGAGATCGGGATCTGAACAGTTTGCTGCAGAATAACCCTACTAGAGTTGTCTTGCTGTGTCTTTATCTCTGGAGATCTGTTGGCATCAATGAGATGTGCAGTATCCTTGTCAGCCTTCTAGAAGGATTAATGATTTCTGCACGGGGAGATGGGATGGGCAAAGTGCAGAGCTGGTGACACAGAAGTAGTAGAGGGAGAGGGCTCTGCTGCTGACAGGGTTGGCTTGTTTGCATGTGCAGAGAGAGGGAGAGGGTGTTCAAATGCATGTGCTGATGTTGAAGAATAAGAAAACTACAAGTTACGGTTAGATAAAAATGTCAGCTTTAAAGACAGCGTAAGGCATGACTTTTTGCTGAAATGTTGTGGCAAGAATAAGGAGTGTGCATGTTCAAATGTGTAGTTGGACAGTGGTACCTTAACTGCCTGACTTGATCAGGAATCCAACCGTAGAGTTTTATTGATTGGCTTTCAGCTCTGATGGGCAGGTAAGAGATGATGGAAGGAAATTGTTGTTGTTGTCGTCCGTGTATATTTGAATAGGCATACCTGGGGTGCGTGGCGTACTTTTAGGAGGAAGGTGTTTGTTTTTTTAACAGGATCTGTGTTTGACGATGGCTTATTCACGATGCCTGCGTAGTTCTTTCACAGTGCCTTTAATATGTTTTGCAGACAGAAATTGCAGACAGAAAATGTATATGCCTTTACATGTATTTTGCTTTCTCTTGCTTTGTCACTAAGACAGCATTATTCTGGAGTATAAAACCATGCTCCTTGTCTACCACTGTGCCTAAACCAGGTGGAACAGGCCATTAGTACTTGATACAGTGCAGCTGTGCCAAGTTCCAGCTCAGCGGTTGGTTTGGGAAGTTACCCTATGTTTCCCAGCTTGGAATGCTGATTATGTGGAGAATGGAAAGGGTCAAACCAGTCTGGTGTCAGATATGGATGGTAAAATGTCATCTTAGTTAATTACTAGTCTAGCTACATTCTCCAGTTACTCATTTGGATTACTAATGACTAGGTGTTTAGTCTTCTGGATGCCTATGACTTCTTCCATATTGAGTCTCAGGTAGCTTTCAGTCCTGGGAGGACTTCCTCAGCAAGAGAATCATACTGGCACCTGTTTTATGGCCAGTAATGTCTTATTCTATAATGGAGAGACTCTCTAGCAAAGATGAATGTAGCAATGCCTAGCTTTTTGGAAAGAGCATTGCCTTGGATGCAGTTTGTGTCCTGACCATTTGTTTATTTTGGCAAATTTTGACTCCTGAGTTTCTGATACGCTTTTATTCATAGCAGCAAAATATTCACTCCCCTAAAGGGGAACAGTGTGTTATAAGTAAAGGTGAAAATGAGGGGCTGGGAACAGAGTACAGACTGCCTCTTTGCTGGTTCCCGGCACTGAACTGCTTGTGAGCTCTGATATTGCACAGTTTTTGTTGTTGGAAAGCTGAGGCTTAGTATTAATGTAGGATAGCAGCAACACCCTGAGCATGGCATATTAGTGTGCATCTTAGTGTGGTAATTGTGATAGACGTGGTTTTTATGCTGTATTCTATCTGGTTTAAGCTGTCCCTAGCTAGTTATTCTATCTTTGTGCAAGTAAAAGATTTAATTGCAGTTCATTATGAAAAATGTCAAATTGTAAATTAAGATGACTTTCTTTCTGTGAAAAGACTTGTTTTCTACCTTCCCTTTCTCCTCTTTGCCAGCCCCCCTTCTAACTCCAGATTCAAGGGTGTCCTGTAAGTTGGTGTTTGTGTTACTGTGTATGAAAGATGTGAATAGCATATATGGGCTTTTTCTTTCATATGTGCTGATTTTTTAAAGAAAGTTGAATACAGCAGGGTTCTTGTTTCAGAGTTGTTTACTAGACTAACTACTACATGTTCAAAGTATATTCTTAATTTTCTACCCATGAATAATAATTTTTATAAAATTTTGTTGCCTAAACTCAGAAAAATACTGAAGTACCTTGATGCATGTGTTAGCAACTGGCAATGAAGTTCAAAAAAATCTTTTTAAACTCTTGTTGCTTTTCAGTTTCCAAAGTGTTGAAATTGTGGAGGTAGCTTTGCCGCTTGCTTCTAGCTTGCAGAGGTTAGCAGCTGGTTCTGTGGCTGCAGTCAGTGTAAGAGAGGCAGCTCCATGTTGCAAGCAGTCTGCTGCACAGGGTTGAGATTTAACAGGAAGGCGTGTTGAAATTTTGAGGACATGATGGGGAACAAGTGACTGCCTAAAACAAAATGTTAAATAAATATTTCTTACCAGAATTTAAGCATTACAAATAATTGGTAAATGTCAAAATGGAAATGGCTTTTATGTATTCAGTAACTGCTGAATATTAAGGTTTGGAAATACAAAACTTTAACATACCATGAAACGAGATTTGATCAAATTGAATCTATTTAACAGTCCTTTAGTGAGGAGTCTGTTGTTCAACTCTAGCTGTTTCTTACGAGATCCTTTCAGGATACCCTCACTGTTCAGAGCGTAGTAGTGGGATTTTGATACACATTTTTCCTGCAGTTCAGCCATAGAAAAAGAAATAGTTAAGTTCACTGATTTTAGTAGTTATTACTGCTCATCAGTATTGCTGTAGATAATTGCTGAGCTTCTGGGTTTGATGGTTTTTCAAGTGAAGGTGTTACAAGGAAAAGTCCTCAAAAAAAACGTACATACAGCAGGAGTTATTTAGAAATTGAATTTCTTGATGACTTTGTAACTTGACAAGCCTTTGGTGAACTTTGGCTGTAGTTTCAGAATTTGGAAGTTTTGCCAAGGTCACTGGGAAGTGCAGAAACTGATGGGCTAGTAATAAATCAATGTTAGGCGTACTTTTGTCATTTATGTTCCAGAAGTATAGGAATTCTTTGTCAAGGATCCACCACCCTCTTATCTTACTCATCTGAGTATTGCTATCTAATGTCTGTCTTCGAGGTCTGCGCGAAGTTGCATCCCGGAATATGCTGCTGACTGTGTTTCTGTATTTTTCTTTCAAGCTGGGGCTCATTAGCAGAGTGACCGAATCAGTGAAAAACATTGTACCAGGATGGTTGCAGAAGTATTTCAATAAAAGGGAAGATAAATGTGTAGATACGAATGAATCTGCAAGCGAGGAAGAGAATCCAGTAAACTATCACCATGATTATGCAAATGAAGATGCCATGGTAATTGATGGGAGAGTCACGCCTGAATCAGCAAGAATTAATTTAGAAGGTATGTGAAATATCATTTAGTATTCTGACCATCTGTATTTATTCACAGATTTCTAGTTTTGAATCTGCATTTCCAGGGGAGGCTGGAAGGAGAGTTTGGACAGAAGAAAAGCAAACAACAAAAAACCCCACAACACCCAAACCAAAATGACCAACCAACCAAACAGCCCAATCAAAAATAACCCCACACAAAGTAAAACCAAAGTAAAAAACTTTAGCAACTCAGTTTTTAGAACTGCCTCATCTTCAAAGTTTAAACGTAACTTCAAAACATACTGGAAGTTGACTTACAGGCGTTGGAAGTCATGAGTTAACTTCAGGTAGTCAACTAGCCAAGTGCAAAATATTGCTAACATTCATTTGCGAGTGTGCTGGGTTACATTTTCTTCTTAAAGGATCTGGAATGAAAGTTTATCTAATTGCCTAAGGTAGTAGAAACATTAATTTGTTTTGTTGTCCTCGAAACAAAAGACCAGATGCTAGAATGCCAGAGGAAAATTCCTTCATGTGTCCTGATTATTTTTCTTTTCCTTTGGGCTTCTTCAATCAATTTATTACATTTCCTTGTTAGTTTAGTAGAGATCTGGGGAACTTTGTTTATGGCGTTATTCTTTTTGAAATATTTTGTAACATTAGGGTGTGGCATTGCTTGGGGTCTTTGAAAACTATCTGGATCCTTGGCAAAGAAATTTACAACCCTTTTACCATATTAAAATTAATCTGTGCTTTATATCTATGCCTCTCACTGTTTCTGTAGTACTCTGTGAATTTGCATATGCTCTCATTTGAGTTTCTCTTAAATTAGCAGTTTTGGGAACTCAGTTTTTAATTAGGTGAGAAATTTTGTCTGAGCACATGTACGTAACCATCTGTATGGACAGTCAGTTGCTTCTGTTGTTGGCAGAATGAAAAACAGTGAGGAAATACCTTTGTCACCAATGTCATCTAACTGTAAATAAGGAGCTTTACTGCTCTCTGTGTAGCTGTAGCTTGAGAATAAGTTTGTGTAAAGGAATAGAGAAGGTTTTCATGAATGAGTAACATGCGTTGGCTTTCCTGAAGAATTGTGTGAAAAGGGCCTTTCAGTGAGAACAGCTGCACAGCAAACTTTCTAGCTCCAAGAAATCGGGAGCAGATGGGACACCCTAGAACCTTCAGTAGCTTGTGTTGCAGTTCGTGGGCATTGTAGTCTAATCTTTCTAGCTATAGTTAATAATAATAATATTTTTTTATTATTACTGGTATTTTTATTTTAGAAAGCCTGTTTCTTTGGCTCTGAGGCACCAATTTGCTAGAGCCTGTATTCCTTTGCTTGGCCAGCCTTTGGTTTCATAACACTTTCTTTCATCTCAAACAAGACAGTCCTAAAAATCTACCAGTGCTTTGGAGAATTAATGACTAGTACTGCAGTGCTTATGAAGACTGAAGTAGCTAGTTTAAGTTTCAGTGCAAATGTCAGGATGATAGTGTCTCAAAATTATGTTTACACCCAGAAGTCCCGGGAGGGACTGTAGACATATGGGTATCAGGCAAGATGGCCATTAATAGCTGTTCCGTTCACGTGGCAAGTTGGAGCTGTGAGACCACCTTTTGCAGGACACTGGCAATGATTACAGACCCTTTTCGGAAGGAAAAAATGCCCATCTTAGAACTGAGGCCATGTTGCTTACTTGTCCTTTGTGCCAAAATCCCAAAAAATAATGGATAGGAGATAATTTGCCTGTAGCATGATCTGATATGGTAGAATTTGGAAGGGAGGATGATGACACCAGAACAAATAAATTCCCCAAAATCTCTGCAAATACACATTTTCATGTTACATATTCAGACTAACATCGTCTTTTTTACAAGATGATAAAAACTGCAGAGTTGTTTGTAACTTGTCATGTAATCTCAAATTTTGGAAAGCTTATTGGAAGCATTAGCTGAAGGAGAAGGAATTTATAGATGTTTGATTTAGCAAAAGACACAGTTTAAATGCTTGAGCACAGGGTCAGAATTTGGTGTTGTAAAATCCCATCAAGTACTTCTTAATGCGACATTAATGCTTAGTATTTCAAACAGTGTTGCTGTTGTAATCAGACAGACGAAACCCTATCTGGGTGAGGAAGTTAAATTCGGCTTCTCTATTTTTGTGCTTAGAACTTGGCAATAAGCATGGCTGTTGATAGAAAACAGATTTTGGCTTCTGTGAGCTTGTCTATAGGAAAGCTGATTGTCTCGCTGTTCTTGTTTAGAACCATCCACGAGCAGGTCTGCACTGAACTTCTCAGATGTGTTAACAAGGCCCTCTCTTCACCGGAGCCATTTGAACTGCACTGTGTTGGATTCCACAGTCCCACACTGTCAGCCCTCCACATCTTCTGCACTTGGCATCGGCAGTCCTGGGCTGTCCCTCGTAAAGGAAATAAAAGATTCTACCTCTCAGCATGATGACGATAACATCTCAACAACCAGTGGCTTCTCCTCTAGAGCATCTGATAAAGGTAACTTACGTTCTCTAGTTGATTTGCTTGATAACATGAAGTACTTTGTATTCTTTAATATTCCACATTGCCTTAGTAAGTAAATAGGCAGGAGAATTCTTAGTAGGAGAATGTCAGCTCTGGATGTTAGAATTAAATTTAATTTTTAGTATTTTAGAAGTATATAATCCTGTCACCTTTTAAATATAACTATGCTTGGAATGCATTTTTGAGTCCCTGATACTCTAAAGAGTCAATGATGATAAATATAATTTTAGCTTGATTATCTGTAAATCTTGAATGGGGACAATAGGAGATGAAGATGACTTGCTATAGTTTGATAGCTAGGTTGATTGCCTAGAAGGAGGAGTGACTCAGAATATCTCACTCACAGCTGGTTAAATGTGAGTAAATATGGTTGACAAATAAAACCACAAGATATTCTCATATCTTTCTTACTAGGAATCAATAAAGCAGCTATTCTGATTGAACAAGTTTTGGCTGCTTCTTTTGCTGTTCTTGGTAGAGGGCATAATTTGTCAATACTTAGTTGTTTTTTGCCAAATTTAGTAAGGAATGTACACCATTTAAAAGTAAAAATAACCCGAAATATTGTATTTATGCAGAATGCAACCTAGGTGTCTCACTGAGACAGGGCAAACAGCATGTTTGCGAATTTTTCTAGTCTGAAATATAAATGGGGATAGAGGCATGCTCAGCCAGTTCTCTGGAGACCATAGTTTGACAATTCAGAGTAGGTGTTGCCAGGACCTTGCAATATAACTTGAGTTTGGTAGAACTTTCTGGTGTGTCTCCATAAAACATATGGAAAATAGGTGGTTAACTCTGTAAATTCAGCCTTTGGGTAATTTTTCAGGTTTATGACCTGTTCAGTTCTGTCCTACACTGGTTTCCAGCCCTCAACCAACATAGGAAAAACTTTGTATCATTAGAGATACACCAGTATTTATGCAATTCCTTTATTTTACCATGAAAGAAGAAAAAATAAAATTGTGTTGTATTGGAAATGTGCTATTAGCTTGTGAATACTTTTGAAAGATGACTGAAAGGTCATGTATTCACAGTTCTGTGAACAGATTTTAGGTTCGGAGTTGGTACCTGAGTTTCATACCATATGTGAAATTAATCTGTTTGAAGAACTCTGAAAGTTAGACAGCTGGAGAAATGAGTGTCAAGGGACTTTTCCGTTCTGTAAGACGTTTCTGTAGAGAACTCTGAGTTTGTGTGATGTTTAATACTAAATTTCTCTATGTACACAAGGCATTTACATACAGCATTTGTCATTTTGGCAGATATCACAGTTTCAAAAAATACTTCAGCGCCACTGCTCTGGTCCCCAGAGGCTGAAAGATCTCATTCCCTCTCACAGCATCCTGCATCTAGCTCTAAAAAACCTGCATTCAATTTATCTGCTTTTGGATCTCCCTCTCCTGTAAGTACTGCACAGTATTAATTTTAGTCAAGTTGAATGTGTAGCTGTTTTACTAATTACTTACCATAATACCTTTCTGTAGTCACTTGGAAACACTTCTGTCTTTAAGACAAGACAGCTTGGGGATTCTCCATTTTACCCTGGAAAGACCTCTTATGGTGGTGCAGCTGCAGCAGCAAGGCAGACAAAAGTGCAGATTTCTGCTTACCAGGTATGAGAATAGTAGTGCAGCGTGGGGGAAAACGTAATGGGAATGCAGAAGGGGGAGCTCGGCCAAAAAAGCTGGGAGCAGGGAACTTAACTTGAAAAATGTGGTAACAGTTCCTATCTTGCCCACTCAGCCTACAGTTTTTGTTTAAATTCTTGTGTAACACTTTATGTAGAAATGCTTATCATAAAGCATGAGAATGACAGTAGCATCTTAGTTGTTGGGCAGTTTCTTGTAGTAGGGGTTTCCTCTGTTGTGTCTTCCAAAAATTTCCGTTTTCTGCCATGGTCTGCCTCTGACTGTACTATGGTAAAATAACATGTAAATAATTACAATGACAGCATAACTTTGAAAAGTTCGTTAATACTAGCAGAACTTACCTGCCTGATACTTACCTGTAGATCTTACACAAGCGTGCCTACACTTAAATTATGAATATATTGTGCATTTTTTAATATAGTAGTATACAAAAGGCAACTTTGCTCATCCTTTGTGCTTCTCTTGCTTAGTGGGAGGCAGGCAGTTCTACATTCTATATCAAGATAACCAATGAGGTGCTCTCTATTTTACTGTCATTCACATGGCTCTTGAGAAGAGCTGCTTGTCCCCAAGTGTTCTTTGTGGTCTAAAATGAACCAGCAAATTAAAAATCCTGATTACTCTCAGTAGCTAGAGTTGAATCTAAAAGCAAGTAAATAAAATCTGATTTGATTCTAATTTGTTTAAATAAAAATGCCCTCTATTAAAAAAAGTCAAAAGGAACTTTAAGGAACTGAAAATAAGTTTGCTGAATCTATTTTGGCAGTCCGTTTCTGCCATGGAACAAGGGGACCTACAATTTCCTGATTCAGGGAAACCTTGAAACTTGTGGGTTTTCCTGACTTGGTGTTGAGTCAAACTTCAGAATATTTAAAACTTCTGTAAGCTAGAAGTCCCCTTTGGTCAGCTGTTTTTATTTTTTACAAAAAATGGGGATTATGTTGACAAGAGGAAGCAAATACTAGGCTTTTAAAGGAGAGACAAGCTTGTTTGTTGCTGCGTACAGCGAGTATCACTTGAGTGTTCTGTGTGTTGTGTGATCTGCTTCCTGTCTTCACTTAGCTGTGTGGGAAGCATGGTGTGGTTACATGAGAGGTATAACATAGTTGTAAAAAAAGAAGGTCACGCGGAAGTTTTTTTTAATTATGTTCAGTCATGTGGTACAACGTTTACTTTTTCAGTGTATTATGTTTAGGTCTGTTACAGTTCGAATCAGATCTGTATCTTTCTAAACAGAGTAAAAAGATCTGCAGTCAGCTGCAATCTTGGGGGAAGGGAGGAAATGAGAGAAGTAGAACTAGAAATTCCTCATGATGATTGTTATACTCTGGTTTTAAGATGCCATGCTTACACCATCATGAAACTCCAAGATCTGTTTTGCTACTGAAAGTACTTTCTGCAGCACAAGTCTTTGCTTCAGTTCTGTTTTCCTAATCACTGCTTCAGATACCTTACAAGCCTAATATCTTCATTTTATGATCTTTTACATTTAAGGATTTCTTTTGTTGCTTAATCCCGTGTGCAAGATATGCAGGGCCCCACTTAACACTTCTGTGAAGTCAGTGGAGTATATTTTTCTCCTTCACGGCTTGAATGCTCAGTGAGTGTGTTTTTCTCTTGTCATTACGAGAGTATTGGCTGTATCACCATTGTAGCCCTAGGGTATAAAATATACACGTGTGTACCTCGAAATCCAGCATTATAACATTGGCAATGCTAATTTTTCAGCCACCGATAAAAAGACAAATGAAAGCTAAGCAAGCAAACGTGCAGTCCTATGGTGTGACAAGTTCCACAGCGCGGCGCATCTTGCAGACATTGGAGAAGATGTCAAGCCCTTTGGCGGTAAATGGCACTCCTTTTAACGTTTTATTCCGTGTGTTTGAGAAACATAGTAAATGTGCCAGTACAGGATGAAGATGTTACTTAATGTCATGTCTGGTTTAATTTATTGCATCTATTTTTTCGACAGGATGCTAAAAGGATTCCATCTTCTGTTTCTAGTCCATTGTCTTCTGTAAGTTGATCACAAAACCCCCGTGTTTTTGTTGGATGGAACCCTCTCGTAGGGAATAAACCATCCTCTAATATTTCGGCCTTTTCTCCCTGTTAGCCCGTGGACAGGAGTGTGCTGAATGTGACTAGCTTCCAATCCAGACAAAACCAGGTAAGAACCAGTAACGTGTTAAGCTGAGATAGGTGACTTTGTCTTCTTTACAGCTCTTAGAAGAAATGTCAGAAACCTTAATGACAGCACGCACATGAATTCAAATTAAGATTAGCCTTATGTGAGTTATAGGTGCCTTGGCTGCATGGAAATTGCTAAAAATGTCTTTTCTATCCACACTAGATGAAGGACTGTGAAGATTACTCAGGTGGAGAGTTATATTATCTTTTTGTGGTGGTGTGTTGATATGTCAAGAACAACTTCTCTAGAACACACAAAGTGGTTTTATCTTGTCCTGCAACTTGGGGTTAAGTTGCATGATAACATTCTTGTTTCAGAAAGCTTTTTCTTGCAGAAATAACCAGAAATAGAAAAATATTGATTGAGTGATTGCTCAGATCCTGTGCAGATTTCCATGTTTATTTTAAGCAAAAAAGAAGTAAGTTTTTTATTACTACTCAAGGCAAGGAGAAAATTGGAAAATCGTTAAATTTTGTTACTTCTGTGAATTCATGCTCCTCAATTCCTGTTTGGAGGTAGCACTGAATTGCTGCTGTGGTAAATCATTATTTCCTTGTTTTTGTTTAAACAGTGTTGGAGTATTACATTTATTTAATTGTGAAACCACAAAAGGTCACTTTTAGCTCAGGCAGCCAAAGGAACAAAAGTGGTTTTTCTTCCATACAGACTTTTCATCTGCTATTGTAATGAGGAAGTGGACAGAATGTCTCAAGAAGTTTCTATGCTAATCACTTGATTAGGAGTATAATTAATTCTACAGTCACTTAGGAGTTTATAAACATCTCAGATTTCCTGTACTGTCTTTGGCTGTATCATAAATTACAAGTATGTTGAAAAGTAGAGCATATAAGTTCTTTACTGCCTCTTAAGTATTATCCCAGTAATTGAAAACAAAGCTGATACGGATTCTCAGTTAAAATGGAGAACCACACCTGTGATGAGGCATTAAAAAAGATCTACCAGATTTGCAGCATAGACCCTGACATCAGTCATAAAGTGAATGTTGCACACAGCTGTCACTGGGTAAAAATAGAGAAATTGTTTACTCATAATGATAGAATTCATAAAATTTGGCAGGGAGAAAGGGTAGCCCTTGATGAAAAGGGAGGAGAGGATTGTATGTACCCAGAAGGAGAATGTGTGTTTTCCTGTTATTCCTGTTAAAAGCAAACAAATGGTTGACGGGACACTTGAATACTCAGGCGAAACTTTTACAGGTCTTTTTTTTAGTGGTATTTTTCTTATTTTGAAGATCTACACCAGACAGAATAACTCTTAGTGTATTGAACCTGTAACTGGGTTACTTTTTTTCCTTGTTGTACATACCTGCTTCACTGGTTTGATGTCCTTTTGCAATCATGTCTTCTGCCTGGCATGTGAAAATAAGGTGGCAGATGTAATTGTCTGGATTTTTGTGTGGCTTTTGATACTGTCCCTCACTGTATCCTTCTGGACAAGTTGTCCATCTCTGGGATGAGCTGGTACACGGTGCACTGGGTGAAGAACTGCCTGAACAGCATGATGCAAAAGCTTGCAGTGAATGAGGCTACATCTGGCTGGTGACTGGTCATCAGTGGTGTTCCTCAGGATCAGTTCTAGGGCCAGTGCTGTTCACTATATCTGATCTGGGGGCAGGAACTGAATGCCCCATTAGCAGGTTTGCTGATTATGTGAAACAGGGAGGTCCTGTTGATTCTCTTGAGGGACAAGAGTCCTTGCAGAGGGATCTAGATAGATTGAAGCATTGGGCAGTCATCAGTGGGATGAAATTTAACAAATCCAAATGCCACATCTTCGTCATTGAGACAGTGGGACTGAGTGCACCATCAGCAAGTTTGCAGATGACACCAGACTGAGTGGTATAGTTAACACATCTGAGGGATGCCATCCAGAAGGATCAGGACATCTGTAGCGCGGTCGCTTGTTCCGCTCTGGCCGCCCGGTGGCCAGACAGGCGACGGCTACAAAGGCTCCGGCCTATGGGCCACTTAATGCGGTCCTTTTACCAAAATACTTCAAAGGAGCCAGCTGTAAGCCACCTGTGGCAGGCTCACGGTTGAGCAGGCTGCAGAAAGTTGGTCGCTTAGCAACCAGGCGAGGGCAAAGAAGAAGGAGGGACTCCTCGGTGCCTTCAATCCCAGTTTATTTGTAGAGGGTGTGGAACAGGGAGGTCTGGAAGGGTAGGCAGTCCGACGAGAGTCGGGGAACGACCGTTGCACGCCCCTTTTAAGCCGGGGCAGTGCAGGGAGGAGACAAAGGGATAAACCAATAGGGAAATGACAGGGGTTTGACAGGAACCAATAACAGAGGTATAGGGGAGGAACAGATTCAAACGAACCAATGGTAAACCGGACTTAACAGAACTTTCCAGAGTCAATTGAATATTCAACAAGGGGTTATAAATATACATAAAGGGGTAAGCCAATGGGTGTAAGGAGAACAAAGAGGGTTCTGGAAAGAGGGGTGGAGTTGCGGTGGGGTGACACCCAGTGGGAAGGAGCCTCAATCGTCGACCCCGCCTTCGGGGTCGGACTCTTGGGCTGGAAAGTCCACCCACTGAATGTCACTCAGCCCCAAAGTGGGCTGGGCCACCGCAACAGACAAGCTCTAGAAGAGGCAGGCCCCTGTGAAGGTCATGCAGTTCTGTGCCTGGGTTGGGGCACAACCATCTGTTGATACAAGTTTTAATAATAGATACATCCTAAGTCTCATTCTTCTTATCATCAAAGGTACAGATGATCTGATATATCCTGGGGCCTTTTGGGGTCTCCCTTCTCTATTCAGTTAAGCCAGTTTTGTAGAATGTACACTGCTTTCTGTTTAAAAACTAGTCCTTGTCTGTAAAAAAGCTTTGACAAGAAAAGTCAGACCAATACTTTTAGGAGTATCAAATGCAAATCTAAAACATTGGAACATACATTAATGAGACTAACTTAAAATTATTTTACAGTTGATTTTTTTAAGTGTAACTTCAGAGGAAGAAAATGTAAAAAAAAAAAATCCAGAACCTGATTTAACTGTTTAACACTTTCAATATTAAATTAATGGATTAAGCCAGTAAAAAAAAAAAATCACAATGAGGGCAGAGGAGTGGAAAGGATTGGGAGCATATTATTGTAACGTGAGTTATTTGGTTTATAGCAATATAGTTTATTTTGTCTGGGAAGTAACTGCCAAATTTTGACACAGGATTCAGTCAGACTTCGACTATTTCTGTAGCTTTTTGGATTTTATAACTGATTTTCTGGTGATTTCCTTCTGCAAGCTAAAGGTTTTCAACACTACCACGTAGTTTTCACTGGTGCTGAGACTGGAGGGAGGTTTATAGTTCTGTAACTTTTATCATCACTAAATGCTGTGGTAATTTGGGTGGGTGCGAGAATAAATTGATTGCTACTTCCCTTTCAAAGATGGATTCTCAACATCCACCTGTCCAGAAACTTGTGACACCAAAGCCAATCTCCCTGACAGGGAGTCGGATTACATATTTTAAACCATCTCTGAAACCAGCTACTAATTCCAGAAAAATTCACCAAAGGGCAGATACAGACCATCAAGTAAGTTTATTTTCATGTCCTAATTTGTCTGCTTTTTGTAAGCTTGGAATGTGTCTAACTGATCTACTAAGATGCTCTTTCTTACAAGAGCCCCAATAGTGTACTTGAGGTAATCATTAAGAGAGTGGGACCATTGTGAAAGAGCTACTTGGAGGTTTTATGGATATACTTGTATCTTTGGCACACTAAGGGGCTGGTGCTTATTTTCGGATTGTGGTGGTATGCTGGGCCAGGGTTTTCGCAGTGAAAGAATATTAAAATAGCGAAACACAAATTTCCCTTGTGTCTGCTGCTGTACAAAAAGCTGATGGAACATGCTCGTGTTGTGTATAAAATGTTTCAAATTAACTGCATGCTCCAAGTGAGATTTCTAACAATTACCAATTCCAATCACGTTCTTAATTACCTCTTCTGATCATTTCAGTGTAGATGGGGTCCCTGATAAACTTCCCTTGACACAACACTGGTATCTCTTTCAGAAAAAAATCACCCGTGGTTCCAGTATCATTCTGAATGTAAAAATGACCAGGTTTTAAATAAATGGGCTGGAGATAAAGTGGATAGTCACAGTAGTTAGGGAACAAGCTTAAGCAGATGAGGTATATTTAGTGGTATAAATCAAAAAAACCAAAACAGCACAAAATGTGTGTTTTATTGTCTTCTCTTTGTCTTTTGTTTATAAATATATTCAGATAAATCTTGAAATAAATAAAATTTATTTTGCAGGACATGATAGAGGAGAGTTGTCCTGCAGAACAGCCTGTAAAATCATCTGAAAGGTATGACAAGTCTATTAATTTAAAACACTTGAAAGAAGAAAGCCCTCTCCTTTGTCAATACAGTATGCGTGCTTGTCTTGCTTTGGAAAGGCAGTAACAGTTCTCAGTAAAAGGGAATAGAAAAAGTGAAAAAATTGTATTACGAGAGAGTTTAACTGTTTGTGCATCTTGATCTTCATTAGGGGAGCAGTTGTTAGTTTCAGGTAGTTAAATACTTGTTTGATGTCTGAAGGCTTTGTTGTACAGGAATTTCTTTCTGAAAAATTCTTGATAATGTGAAATGTCTTACAGTTCAGAAGTACATCCAATTTTTAGTTGGTTTTTTTTTTATTTAAGCAAAAAGCTGAAGGAAGATTGTTTTCTAATGCTCCTTACATGACAAAGGTATTGTCTGCTCTGTGAGTTTGCATGAAAAACAGAAGCCCTTCAGAGTCATCTGAAGACAAAAGCCAACTTGTCTCTGAAAAAAAAATTCCAGGAGAGTTAATAATTGTATTTCTTCTTGAGGAGATTGTGTTGCTTTATGCTGCTTGCTTGGCATAGAATGACTTCAGATAATATTGATGGCTCTCCCTTCTGGGGAATTAATCTTTTGGGTAATGCTTGAATTAAGGCACTGTGTGCTCAGAAAATATCCTTTTTTTGAGGATTCAAACCTTTCAAAGAACAGTAGTGGGGAATCTGCTACTGTGTTGGCTCTGTCTTCATCTTTCAAACAATTCTTACATTGCCTTGAGCATTCTTTGGCTTGCAAAAACCCCAAAGCCAACCCTTTGTTTTACCATCTAATAGTTTGACTTTACAGGAACGCTCTTTGGTTTTGGCAGAGGTGCAAAGAGATGTTAGGTTTTAATTGTGGGTTTTCAAACTGTTTTAAGTTTTCTTTGGTGCAACTCCTTTCTCCTGTCTAGAAGGGAGATACAGGAAACTGATTCTGCTTTTCATTTGTTTCTCAAGTTTTACTGCTGTGTTTCTACTTTTGACTTTAGAGTAGATGGTCCTTATATTTTAACTCTTTTATAAAGCCAGTCTCTGTTGATTGTTATGTTACGGAGTAGGAATACAAAGCTATTATGGGCCAGGTCTCTTCATGCGGCTAACCTGCAGTACTTCGGTACATCTCTGTTCAGCCTAACAGAGGCTGTTTAGTTTTTAAACTAGTGTCAGAATTGTAGATTGGACTGACTTGCTTGAAGACAGAACTGTCTTTGCCCCTTAGAAGCTGACAGGTGTTAACAGAAAAGAGGAATATGGGCTATCATAGACATGATGTAATTGTCTGAATAAAGATTTATTTTGACATGAGATTTTATTTCAGAATTCAAATTGATTGTCACTTTGGATTTAGGGAACAGTTTGAGCATATGGCTTTAAGGATCTGGCTTCCTCTCAGTGGTTACAGTGCTAAGCAGATGTTTGCAGCTATCTGAGAGGTTTAGACCAATTCTCTTCCTCAGTCCTCTAGAAACTTGACCTGGTGTCTTCCAGTGTCATCCATGTACTTTTGTAATGACTGACTGCTTGGCTGCAGGATTAGCTTGATATGGTAATTTTTTTCAGGGATACTTCATCGTAATGCCATACTGCTTCTTATTGTTATTATTCCTTAGTTCACTTCTCTTTTGACATGTGGCATGAGNTCTGTGGTGTGTGGGTTGGGTGTTGTGTGTTTGGGGGGGGGGGGGGGGGGGAGATTGTCTGTATGTATCTGGGGGTGTGTGTTTGTTTGTTTTGAGGTTTTTCTTTTGTTTTTTCTTTCCCCTTCCCATTTGGACTGAGGAGTCTTTCTGGTTTGGATCTGGGCTTTTGTGATGAACAGAGAAATGCCTTTGTATGCCTTACAAAAGAGATCTGTATTCATATCTGAAAAGACTTCTGGAATGTTGGCACACCCAAACACCTCTGCTGCTTCTACTGATGGCCTCAGGAAAGCCAGAGCTGTTTATGAAGCTTCTGTCATATTTTCTTGACACACAAGTTTAAGGCTCTCAGTTCCATAAGAGCTGTTGGCAGCGTTTCCTGTGCACACACACATCCCCGCCCTCTGCCCATATATTTTTAGTTATTCTTTTATATCCCTTCAGAGATACATGCTCATCACAGAATCAGAGAACTAGCAGTCAAAATTTCCACTGTCTGCACTATTATAAGCAAACATTAGAAAATAACAATCTAAATCAGTTCTTCTATTTCAAGTCTTCTGGCTTAGTCATCATTCCTTTATGGATGTTGTGACTGGTTTTTATGTATGTTATTCTCACTGCTGCTGTTATTCAAGCCTTTGCTGTTTAGAACATCATCTATTTACCAGTATTTAGGAACTTGTGGGATGTTTTTTTCTGATTCCAATTAGCAGGCAACAGTTATAGGATTAATAATGGCTATAATAGCTTGAAACAATTAGTTGATAAGTTGATTGATTTTCTCCTTTTTTTTTCTTTTTTTTAACGCCTTGCCTTAACTTACGTATTTTTATTCTATGCTAGCAATTTGAGCTACCCCAAACCCGATACTCCTGCATCCAATGGTCTGTCTTCAGGAGGAAGAATGGATAGTGCCTGTGGCAAGATGAGAAGGGAAAGAGAGCGATACTGTGCACCAAGACCTGGACAAAAACAACAAATGGTTAGGGTCTCTCAGGTTAATTGATCTCACTGTGATTACTGAAATAAGTAGCTTCATTGCTTCATACTAATTTACAATAATGCCATTTCAGTTTTGTGGGTGTTTTGCATGTTTGCTAATGATGATTCAAAATTTTTGGCACCTATTCAAACTCATTGTGAGAGAGGTTTTTTTCTTTTTTTATTGGGAAAACTCCATTTAATGAAATGATAGTCATTACTATCCCAAGGATTATCTTCCTGACTGAGCGTTACGTAAGCTGCCTATTACTGGATCTTAAATCTAAAGCGGTTAACTCGGTCTTCTGGCTGATGCAAAATAAAGAAGTAGTAAATACTGGATAATGTTTCTGTAATAGAAATGGTCTCAATATCAAGGTGTGATAGACTCTTCAGATCTCTGAAATATGTAAGCTGTAGGGTACATTAAACGTCTGTAAGAGCAATGTGCATATCTGCTTAGTCACTTCTGAATAGATATTGGTACTGCTGTCCAAATTGTGAATAGATTGGCTATTCCCATTTAAACCCTAACCCCAGTCTAATCTTGGTAATCAAATAGTTTAAAAGACGAGGGTAAGAGCAGAAGTTTTTAAGGTACACTGATTCTGAATTATAAATTTGCATCCTGATACATGATATTGACTAGATTTACCAGAGTATGTTCCTCTCTGTTGCTCGTTAGGCTTTCATTTTTGACTTTCTGAGCTTTGATTTGGTTTGGCAGGTTTGGTACTCAAAGGAACCTACATCCTTCTTAAAATGTTAACCTTTTCCAAGTTAAAGTGACTTCAGAGACTTTGTCAGCTGTCCTACCTAATTTTGCAAGAGGAACACTTTCTTACTTGCCATGAAGTTGTGCTCTTAATTAAAGAGATAAGGGAGTCACAGAATCCTAGAATGGTTAAGTCTTTCTAGATCTTTAGTAACTAAAGGACAAAACCTAAAAATAAATCTTACCTGAGCCCCTCTCTCTTCTGCTCAGGTAACAATTTTGAGCTTACTCGCAGTATTCTTACTGGACAGGTGATGGATGTAGTATCACATGGAAACAGGCCTGCTGTAAATAAAAATGATGTGGCAGACTTATGTGGGAGGTTAGGATTCCTTTTGAAAACTTGCTTTGTCTATAGATCTCTCTGTTGCATTTAACTTTGTTAAGAAACTAAGGGTGGGGCAGGGTAGGAAGGTAGTAGGTCTTGTGAAAGAGAAAAACTAAAATTTACAACTTTTTAAAGAAAGAGAAAAAATTAAAATCTACAGCTTTTCTAAAGAAAGTGAAAAATTAGAATTTGCAACTTCTTTAAAGAAAAACTTAATTTAACAACAATTTAAATTTGCACCTAGGAGATGGAGCAAGAACTACCCGAAGTACCCCTGCCCATCAGTAGTGCATCACTGCCGACGTTCAGCTTCAGCTTCCCTGCTAGTAGTGCTGTCTCCTCATCACCCAGCACTGTTTCAAAAGCAGTGATGAACAAGGTAAATCTTTGCAGTATATTGTGAATACTTTTTCAGGATGAGTATACATCCTCCTTGCTGAATGTTAACTTCTTCTGTGGTGCTCATGAAACTAACCAACCTGAGTTTATAACCTGTTGAATAAAACAGGGTTGTGTTCAGATTGGGAGGTGGGGAGGGAGACATATTTTGATATGGCTTCTGTCCATCTTATATACTCACTTGCAAGCTTTTTCTTATAACTCTTAGCTGTGGATCAGAAATATCAAACATCAGATTTCCCAACTTCACTCCAGAATGTCTGTTAGTGAATTCAGGTAGCTGCTATTGTTTCACCTGGATGCTTTTCTTTTAGATACAAACATTAATTCTTTTGAAAATACAGGTACAACCAGCAAGTAATGTTGGCAGTCCTACATTTGTATTTTCATCTCCAATTGTGAAATCTACTGAGGTGGAAGTTCTACCTCCATTGTCTGTAAGTAGGATATTTCCCAACATTTTCTTAAGGCTTTAATAGAATACTGTGGAACAATAAAGCAGAATTGGCCCTGGTAAGGGGGAAAACAAATACATAGATTTCTGACTTGTAATTTTTCACCCAGCACCCACCAAAATTTTGAAGACTGGATTTCAGATTATTATTTGAGTGTGAAACTTGATTAAAATTTCTTGGAATCTAAACAAAATCTCTCTTTTTTCATAGCAGATTAAGTTTACATTTAGTGTTCCTGTCGTAAAGTCATCAGAGCTTTCTGGATCCACTGATACACCAGTGACATCCATCCTTAGTCCAGGTAACAGAAATTTTAGCGTTTCAAACATAAAGTGCTAATTCTCTTTTTTTTTTGTATGTTAAATAGTTAATCTGTCATTTCTAAGCTTGTTACAAATTCCAGGATAAGTCTGTTTTCAGTGACAGGTCTGCTTTTAATCAAATTGTAACTGTAAACTGTTGTAAATAAGGTTGAGTTTTGAAGATTCTTATATAAGAAGAATGAATCCTTGTGGAAATCCTTGTTTCTAGCAAACGTGAATATATTCTAAGTGGATTTCTTTGTAAAAGGTGGGTTTTGTTTTATTTTTAAAGGTAGTGCCACTGTAAACAGCACCAGCAATAAGAAGGAGGAGGAAGAAGAATGTGATGGGTTCTGCAAACCTGCTAAGTTCTTAAAGCAAGGAAGTGTGTTAGACATTCTAAAAAGCCCTGGTGAGATAATGAACTCTTTTAAAAAATATTTTGCAGAGAATACACTTGCCTATAGCTGCATCAATTTTAAAACAACCCACCACAACAGCAGCAAAAAAAAACCCAAGAACCAGACAACTTGTCACAGTTAAGGCAGTGTCAGCACTAAATACAGACGTAGGAGAACATTATATTAAATGCTGTATCTGTTTGGCTTGATGCCATCTTCTGTTATAAGGGGCTTTCATTGCTAAAGGGAAAACTGCAACTTCAAACCAGATGCGTTGCTTCTCCTTTAGACATTAGGTTGTAATTCAGACTTGAATATAAAAAGAATTAGTCAAAGAATCAGTGTTTTGTTTTAAATAAATAAAATATATGTAATTGGAAAGGAAATGTTTGTAAAATGCTTTTACAAACATTCCTCTCCCATCTTCACCATCTCCAGAAATTAAGAATGGTTAAAGACAACGTCATTATTAAAGATGTGTCAGAAGCTGCATATCTTTTGGCCTTAAATGATAACAGTTACTATGGATTCAGATGTAAAGTGTATGTAGCAGTGGGCTGTCTCACTTTAAAAAAAATTGGTTTTTAAGTCATTGCAATTGTTTTCAGCTGTTTAGTAAAGAGTGTGTGTGTAGATGATGTTTTTTGTTTCAGGAAAAAGGACTTTATTGAACTTGATCTTTCCCATAAGCCTTGAGTTGCAGCAGCCCTTTTTATTACGAAATGACAGATCTATGTACAACTTAAGAAGGCAGTGCCTATTTATATTGGAAAGAGCTAAGTGTGTGTTTTGTTCAAGGAAAGACCTGTGAGTGAAGTGGCATTAGTTTTCTTTATCAATTTAACAGAATCAGGTTCTAAATCCACACTGTTTGAAGATTCCACTTTTAATATAAAAAAAAACCCCCGAAGCAACAACATAACAATAGAAAGAGAAACTCTTTATTTTAGCTTTACTCTTAAATTGTGCTGATATTTAATATGTGTTGCTGTAGCATTTTTGTTAGTGTTTCCATATTGGTGGTTCTTGTTTTCTGAAAAATTTGCACCTTTAAGGAGTTGGCCTGTGCCTGATGCATTTTGAACAAAGATTATAGGTAAAAATTGTTGGTTGTCTTAATTTTCGTTGCTTGATTATTATTCAGTATTTGTGGGGGAATACTGTATGGATTGCTGCTCCAAGTACCAAGTCCTGTACAGCTACTGAAGTAAATGTGAGTCATCTACTATGGCAGAAATAGCTTTAGAAATTTGATTCGATTGGGCATGGTGTCTTAAAATGAAATTGGATTACTTCCAGTCTGTGACAGATCGTCAGCTTTCAGTAGTTTGTTTACACTTTTAGCTACCAGTGTAGTGGCAGATACAAATGAGATTTGTATTTAAAACGTCCTTGGAAGTGAAGAGTTAAATCAAGCTTTAAGTAAGTGTTCTGTTGTGTCCCAGCTCCGCATATGAAATTTCACCCCTTTAGATAAGATTTCCTTGGACTTCCTCTTGCAGTAAGTTGGAATGTATAGTTGTAACCATTGACACTTGTGCTAAATTTGTGCTACTATTATAAGTAACTTACATGCAGCCAGGGTACAGCTTTATCAGTAAGGCCTCTCCTTTCTCTTTTTTTTAAACTAGGCTTTATGTCTGGGAAATCACCCTCCTGTTCATCTGCACAGCCTGTTACAAGCACAGTGGTCTATACAAGGCCCGCAATAAGTAGTTTTTCTGCAGGTAAAGACACCTCTAAACAAGCATCCTCGTTTTGGCAGTCTGACACACACGACCCATGCCTGCAGAACAAAACCATAGATGGCAAATGTGTAACATGTGAATCTGCTAAAGTGTCCACTGTTGAGAGTACAAAGCAGACGATAAGTGTGAGTCAGTGTGTCTCCTCCAAGACAACAGTCTCTACAGCAGCAACACTGGGCTTTGAAGACAAATTTAAACCGGCACCCAACACGTGGGATTGTGATACCTGTCTGGTCCAGAACAAACCTGAAGCTACAAAATGTGTAGCATGTGAGACACCAAAGCCTGGAACAGGAGTGATGCCTGCTCTGACAATGCCAGTGGTCACGGACAGTGTGGTGACAGTGACATCCACCTCCGGCAGCACTGCCACAACAGTCACTCTGGGGTTTGGAGACAAATTTAAACAGCCGAAAGGCTCTTGGAACTGTTCAGTGTGCCTTGTACAAAATACGGCAGAATACAGCAAATGTGTAGCTTGTGAGTCTGAGAAACCAGGTTTGTTCTTTTCTTCTCTGTTGTTTCAATCTTAGTCTATGTGCATTTTTTAGAGAATAAAATATGTTGCATATAAAAAGTACTTTGAGCAGCATGGCTGTATGCCAGACAGGATGGATTAGCGGCTCTCTGCAGAAATGGTTGCAGGCACTTTGGAGGCCTCAGCCCAGATTCCAGCCTGTCACACAAGTTGAACCGATTGTGAGATGTGTTAGTGCAGAGCTGAACTGAAGCAAATATACCCTGCTTTACAGCTAGTGAGGAAAGATGACTAAAATAGATGCCTTAATTAACTTAAAAACAGTTGACTCATTTTTATTGGGGAAAAATGTGAACTCCATGCGAGGAGCTAAAAACTACTGGATTTGTTGGGTTTTTGTTTTCCTCTTTCAAAACATAAGTAGAAGCAGTATTTGCACAGCATGGCTTAAAATGTCTCGAATCAGCGTTTGTGTGGAATTGAGCAGAGGTATGAAGCCAGATTCCAAGTCATGTAGTCTTTAGCTAGTTGTCTTGTGCTAAAGCAGAACCATATGTTCAGCTATGCCTATGGTAGCTTTTCCGAACGTGGATAACCTTGTTTGGGAAGGTCAGGGTTCTTACAGATGTTGGGGAGACGGGTGTCTTCTTCAGTTCATTTCTGGGTTGTTTCCCATTGTATGTCATTGTAACTGATTTTGAGAGGGTTTATTTTTTTAAAGCACAAATAATTATTTTACTGTTAACTTTCATTGGCTCTTAACATGATTTAATGTCAAAAACACCTTTGCAAATACAGTTTGGGAGAAGAAATAGATGTAAGATGGACTAGATTGTGCTTTTATCATCGTGTACAGTAAGAGTGGAATTTCTTCAGGTAAGATAATGCATTTTAGAGGAAGCTTATTTTCATGGACTTCCAGCCTCAGAGTGGTCAGCTGGCACTTTGATCCAAGACTCTGGCCATTGCAAGGAAGAATTTTGGAAGTGAGGGATTTGCCATGACCACCACGGTGCAGAGAATTTCAAAGTTGCATGATGTTTGTCAAGGGAACGAGTGAAGCAAGTAAAATGGGAGGATATAAATTCTCTGGATGTGCTGTGAAAAAGAAGACCTATTCCTGTTTAGGAAATGTTACTGCTTTGAATTTGAGAAATTATCTTGTGTCTCTCTTGAATGCTACCCTCAGTGGTTCACTGTAGGTGGACACTACAATTATGTGATGCTTTTGTGCCTTTGGGATGTTGGTTTCACTCCTGACACTTGCAGAGCTGAATTTTGCTCTTGGGGTGCAGCATCAAGAGACATCGCTTCCTTTACAGGGGAGAAAAGTCAGAGGCAAGTGCTGGATTTTGGGCCTCAGCAGCAGGTTTCTGCTGCTGTTGAAGGCAGTGTAGCTTGTGTGGTGAACACAGAGATGTGGGTTTGGAAGCTTTTAGTTCCTCTCTTTTTTTTTCTTTTGTCACTACATAGTTTTGAATGTGTCCTGTCCTTGTGACTTGCTGATGAATCATTGTAGTAAATTCTGAGCCTTGCATCACTTGACAGTAATCATTAACTTGAGTGATGCTAACTTTGACTACTGGTAACTGGTGTCACCAGAAATTCTTTCAGTAGTTTTAGTTCAATACAGTACCTGTAATTTACATGTGAAATCGGCTGTGTTGCTGTATTTTATGAACTGTAGGTGCTGTTTAAATGTCACTAGTTCAATTTGTGCTTGAAGTCATACACAGATTATAAAGAAGACTCTAGGTGTTTCTGTTGTTTACATTCTCATATTTTGTTTGACTGAAATCAACTTGTAGCTTGATGGTTTGTTACACTTGTGTGCTTTGCAATTTAGTGAGCATTTCTTAAAAAGTTGGTGTTCACTGTATGATTTAAGCGGGATGATTAACTATATTGCTTCTTTCTCAGGGAGTTCAGTGCCTGTGACCACTAGCAGTGTTTCTGCATTTTCTGCTTCTTCCGGAGGTTTTCTGGATTTAGACAAATTCAAGAAGCCTGAAGGAAGTTGGGAATGTGAGGTCTGCTTGGTCCAAAACGAAGCAGAAGCCACAAAATGCGTAGCCTGTGAAAATGCGAAGCCAGGCACCAAAGCAGAGCTCAAAGGTAATACTTACTGAGAAGAACAAGGATGTGCATTCTGCAATTTTTTTCCTTTTTTAAAGTACAGGGATTTTTCAGTATGGCAAAATTGTCCATTTGTTGTTTAGGAATATTGCTTAAATGAGACCACGTGCATATGTTTCCACACCCATTCTCCAGGAAAAGATTAGGTTTTTTTAGAGGAAGGCTTGTGTCAGTGACATAGTTGTTTGTTTCAAGCCTTGTGTTGTTCATTTGGAATTTAGACTAAAACCATGGCCTTTCAAAGAGCTCAGCAGTGTGCTTTTCCAAGCCAGGTGCCTCACAGAAGAGCACCATTGCTAAAAGATGTGTGTTGAGAGAAAGTGTGGAGTTTCCATACTTCTCTGTGTGTGGGGGGTGTTTTGTTGGACTCTGGGAAAGCACAGGACTAGAATCCCGGCCACGTAGCTAAACCCTGCATGTATTACATTATATATTGCAAACTTGACATTATTGCTTATTTCTGCAGGTTTTGGTACTGCTACTGTGTCTACGAATGCTGCAATGCCATCATTTACATTTGGTGTCTCATCGTCATCCTCTGAATCTTCTCAAACATTAGGTAGCACAGGAAGTTTTAAATTTGGAGAACAAAGTAGCTTTAAGTTCGGCATTGCATCCGAATCTGCATCGTCCAGCACTGTGACTGGAGGATTTACGTTTCCTACTGGTTCAGGGAACTTCAAATTTGGAGTTTCTTCCTCAGACTCTAAATCAGAAGACAGTAAAAAAGAAAGTAAAAGTAACAGTTTTACCTTTGGACTTCCATCTACAAGCAGTCAGGCTCCTTCAACATTTCAGTTTGGAACGACGAGTCTGGGGCAGCAGGAAAAGAAAGAGGAACCAGTTTTGGGAGGTTTTGGTTTTGCTACAAGTTCTACTTCTTCCATAGCTACTAATGAGAATAAAACGGGAGTCAGTGGCTTCACTTTTGGAACTGTGGCAGAAAAGGATGTAGCATCACCTGCTTTGCCGTTTAAGAAGTCAGATGAGAAGGATGAAACTGTTTCAACGAAGGGAGGCTTCTCTTTTGGCAGTGTGGAGTCTGCACCTGCCTCACAGTTTGTTTTGGGAAGGGCAGAAGAGAAACAGGACTCTGTCACTTCTGCTGGTCCATTAGCATTTGGAAAGAAAGCTGACAATGAAGAGTTAAAGGCACAGCCTATCTTTTCAGCTGGGACAGCTGAGCATACCAAAGAGGAGAGCACAGCAAAACCTGTATTCAATTTTAGTTTTGGTAAACCATCGGAAAAGGAAAGTGAACAGGCAAAGGCACCTTTTGCATTTGGGGCGCAAACCAGTACTTGCGGTAAACAGAACATCTTTTGCCTTTGCTTCTCTGCTCATGTCTATCAAATAATACCTCTGAGGCTGTACTGGACAGAATTGATGGGATTTATATACTACTGGCAGCCTGTCTTTAGTTCTACTTGTTGTGTAGACAATATGTGGCAATTTCTTTGTAGATTTCAGTGAGTTTTAACACTACAAACACTACTGTTTTGTTTAGACAAAAAAAATTGCCACACCTTAAGGAACCTGTATCACTGCTTGTATAAGCACAGCAGTGGTAGCATCTCAGTAGTAGCAGTGATAAAATCTATAATATGGTGCAGTATGGAGGCCTCCTACTAGTGTTGTTTTTTATAGTGAAAGGGAAGGAGAGAGGGAATATCTTATTTCCATCTACTGGCAGCTCTGCCGCAGTTTCTCTACTGCTACAAATGTACAAAAATCACTTCATAGATACTGCACAGTTTTATATTCCTTTAATTTGTTGAAAGTTTGTAGGGGAGGATTAAAGGAGGATGGTTGCTGTGTGAAAAGTTTTTGGTTGTTAAATTCCATTTGTGTGATGTAGTAGTAACTGTGTTTCTTCCTTTCAGATCAAGGAGCATCCTTTAGCTTCTTGAGCTCCAATTCCTCCAGCACAGTTGTACCCACCACTTCAGCCAACAGCAGCAGTGTGTTTGGCAGCACCCTCTCTTCCTCAAACCCTCAGCCAGTTCCCACTCCCTTTGTGTTTGGACAACCCAGCAACACTGTGACCAGCTCTGTTTTTGGCAATCCTGCAGAATCTGCAACATCTCAGTCATTTGGCTTCTCTCAAGAAAACAAAGCAGCAACCACATCTTCCAGCACTGGCTCGACTCTTACTCCATTTCTCTTTAGTTCAGGAGAGAGCAGTACCAATGCAGCAAGTTCAGGATTTACTTTTGGAGCCACAACTACATCAAGTTCAACAGGTAAGTTTTAAATAGATGCCCTTCTCATTTTCTCATTTTCGCCATTATGTAGTGGACTAAGGAGATACCGTTTCATTAATATTTTACTTCGGAAAATGTGCAGGCTAAATGCATGGAAGTAGAGAAAAATACTGAGTATTTATATTCAGCAATGTTAATTTGGGCTCATTTTTCTTCAGTGTGGGAAATACAGTTTAGGAATGAACTGGCACCAGAGTTGTTTTATGCAAAGGACAAACCTTTTCTGGATTTCAATTTGCACGGGAGCTTTTCACCATGAGAATGATACTTTCTTTCTTCAATCACTGTCAGTCCAGTGTTTACAGTTAGAAGTCAATGAATTACAACTTTCCTGCTTTTTTGCTCCTATACCTAAAACTCTGAACTGTTGGAAATAATGTCAAGATTTGCCAAGTCCTTCCCTCACAAGTATATATAAATGGAGTACCTCGAAGTGCAATCAGTGCTGCTTAAGGGTTGGTTTCTACTAAGGATCATGGCCAGCACATGTTAATTTTCTAGGAATTTAGAGAAGACAGCAATAAGAAATAGAGTTTCTTCATGTTTTATGTTTGTTACTCTACTGCACGAATTGCCTGAACAAATGCGTGACACAAGACTAAATCCACCAAATTATCTGTATTTCTGTGAGCCATGCAATACGTTGGAAATAAGATTGAACCTGTAAGGGAAAGAATTTAGTTTGATCCTTATGGCTTCACTTTGTCAGTCACAAAAGTTTAATTTGCACACATTTTGTGTATCAGAAACAGAGAAAACAGTCCTAAATTACAACAACCAACTGATCAATTTAACCTGTTTACAAATCAGTAACTTTTGGTGTAATTTTTTTAGTAGGTGACACCATATTTCAAACATCTGCACAAATTCAGAAACTTAAGTTTTACCATCTGTCTCATCTTGGAAAGAAAGTCAGCCAATTCAAGTTATGGTGCAATTAGAGGATATTTCCTGTTACATGAGCATTAATAATGCTGTTTAAAATGGCCCTTTCACATAGCAGATCTGCCATGTATACTCAGAGTCACTGTTCAGTTGCATTTCATTATTTCTGCTGGCCATGCAGCTAAACAATTGGGCTGGTTGTCTGTTGATGATAGGTAGAGAATTACTCTGCTAAGCCAAGTTTTTGAGATTACTGCAAGGTTGATTTGGCCTCCAGAAGCTGATAATGATAAACAGTTGAATGGGGGGGGTAGTTGCTGGCAAGAAAAGATACATGTTCTCCTAGTCCTAATAAATCAGGATCTGTATTTTGCATGTCTGAAAAATCCAGTTTGAATGAATATTCCATGTGTGTGGTAGAAACATCTTTTAGTAAATACACA
Organism: Falcunculus frontatus; assembly: GCA_013398115.1. Taxonomy (NCBI): domain Eukaryota; kingdom Metazoa; phylum Chordata; class Aves; order Passeriformes; genus Falcunculus; species Falcunculus frontatus. The sequence continues at coordinate 146,178 of VZRV01003106.1, read as the reverse complement.
TTAAAACATACTGTTTGTAGGAATCTATCTGTACAATGTGAAGAGGCAACCAGTGCGTTTGAGATTTAATTTTGTCTGATTCTCATAAACATGGTGTTTCTCATGTTACTTAAAAGAAAAGGTGCAATTCCTGTTGTGGCTGAGGTAGTATCTGTTTTATATACTCACACAAGTAGTTGGAAATTAAGATGAGTATTCAGCTACCAGACCTGAGGCTTGAGAACTTTTTGTTTCTGGACTCATTCTTGAGGGCGGGAGGGAAGGGGCCCATACTGATACCCCTTTCTATCCCCCAAGGGTCATCATCTTCATTTCTGTTTGGCTCTGGGCCTCCAGCACCTGCTGCTGGCCCAGCCTTTGGCGCCGGTCAGCCACCAGCATTTGGCCCAAGCCCAGGCTCCAGCCAGCCAAGTGCTCCAAGTTTTGGATCGCTGTCGACAACGTTGTTTTCTGCTGGTTCTCACCCTGCTCCTTCTGCCTTTGGCTCGGTGACAAGCAGCACTCAGCCCTCTGTGTTCGGACAGCAGGCAACCCAGCAGCCAACTTTTGGCTCTGGTACCCCCAGTGCTGGTGAGTGCCGACCCTTTTGGTCTCAAAGATTATATATTTTATTTTCTTTTTCATGAAGCGCACCATAAATTATATGGAGAAAGACAACTGTGGCATTGCACGTGTATTTAAATATAAGAATTGCCCTACATAAAAATAATGGATGTAGGGTTGTCGTTTGTGTCCCGGTCCCAACTGTGGAGACACAATGTGCCATGGGTATCCAGCTTCACAGTAAGCCTTCTCCACAAGAGACTTAGCAGACACGGAGGTTGCAACTCTACCACTAAATTTTGAGCTTTATTTTCTTTAGAAACCTAATGATTAAAAGGAACTGTTGAAAACCATGGAGTAATCACTGGTAAGATTGTGCAAAACAAAAGAGCAGACACATGCAAAATTGTTATTTTTTGACTTGAGAAATTCTTAGCTATCTGACTTCAACAGGCTTCATTGTATAAACTACAGTCAGAATTGTTTGAGGGGTTTTTTAAGCATTTATGGGTTAAGACCATATTTGAAGATCTTTTTACTAATGAAGTATAAAATGCCATGGGAAAGGGGCAGAGAATGAACCTTATAATTTAAGAAAGACCTTTTCCATATAAGTAATAATTAAAAAACAAAACCAGTGCCAGAATGTCTATTTGATACCATATCAAATACTGAAAGGGGAAAGCCTCCTTTTTTCCCTCTCAGAAGTTTTACAAAATAGCCTCCATTGAAAGTAACTGATGTTTTTGTACTAATCAGTAGATTAGGGCACAACACATTACTCAGTCGATCTTTCATTAATCAGGTAGCAGTTTAAAGGTAAAGTTCTCCCTGAATTGTCTCTGTTACTTATCAGTTACTCTGATGGTTGGAATGATTGGGGTTTTTTAAGATGAGGTGCTGTTAGCACATTAAAGGAAAGGAAGTCCCCAGATCAACTGCATGAACACAGGAAAGTTTACCTGAATATAAATTTACAATTTAAGACTTGATTAATAAACTTCAGTATGCACAGGTATAAATTTAAATTTTAATTTAATGGTGTCACAGAATTTAGCAAACAATTAATTATCAGTTTGCCAGCAGTTTGCTTTAAAAATTCCTCAATCTGTGTGAATGGATTCATTCAATAAACTGTTCCTGTTGTAATCTGACACTTCTGGTGCACCCCCCCCCCAACTTTGTCATCTTGAGCAACCTGTAAAAAAAAAAAAAATCTTTAAAGATAGTGGGGAAGATCATGAGGATTTTGCTGGAAAGGATGAACTCAAATTTCAGCTTTCTTGCTTCCTTTTGCTTCCACTCCATCTTCCCAGGTCCTGTATTCCAGTTTGGAAGTACTACTACTAATTTCAACTTTCCAAATAACCCAGGAGTGTTCACTTTTGGTGCAAATCCTCCTGCACCAGCAGCTCCTGCACCGCCTTCTGGCACTTCAGGATTTTCGTTCAACCAGCCTCCAACATTTACAGTGGGGTAAGAGACCGTATCAGAATTTCCCTTGAGCTTTGGGTAATATCAGTGGACAGTGTTCAGCCTCTACTGCTGTAAAATCATGAGGTGTTCAGATGAACTTTGGAGTTTGAAACTAAATTTGGCATCCTTCCTTGTATTAGCCTGACTGGCTAACTGAGCACCGGTATCTGTAAAGGAGCCTAGCTGTCAGGAATGTCACACATCAACACATGTGAGATTGTCTTGTTCTTAAAAGGTAGAACCTGTATCCAGCCATTATGCTGCTGCTTACCTTCTGAATAAGAGAGATTTAATTGGTTTCTGGAACTCTCTTCCTCCTGTTCGTCATTTGCTGCTTGTTGCCAGCTGGTAACTAGCGAGACAAGACTATGAAACAGTTGTTCTGGAATATCTACTCAGTGCTGCTACTGAATTTTCAGCTACACTGTCCTAAACTCTGAACTACTAATTTCTTTTAATAGGACTAATGGGAAAAATGTTTTCTCTGCCCCTGGATCTTCAGTTCCTGGTCGGAAGATAAAGACTGCGGTTAGACGTAGAAAGTAAACGCCTGATTGGTAAAGCATCAAAAACATTGGAAGCAGCTACTATCCTGAATTGTTCAGCTTCTACCCTGACTGAATTGTTCAGCTACTATCCTGAAACGTTCAGCTACTACCCTGAATTGTTCAGCTACTGGGATTGTACCTCACGCTGGCTTGTCGGAAGTCAGATCTGCCTAAAGGAATATAAAACTTAGCTTTCCTGTCCTTCCCTCCCCTCTCCCCGTTATGTTTTTTTTGGTAGCAAGTAAAGTTGGCAACAAGGCTGTTCTCAAGCAAAAGTCTCAAATTACTTCTTTCACTGACTCGGCATGGTCTGGCTGTAGCCCTGAGTAGAGCCTGCACAGTGAATGGCTTGTCCGATACCTCTTCATCCGCACCACTACGTGCGCTCATCCGCGTTTACTGACGCCTTGAAATTGTAATTATATCAGCGAGGGATGCTGTATAGAGTAGAGAATGTTGATAACGAATGATTTCTATGCTGAGTTTGTGCTGGTGTATGTGTGAAGTGAGTGAGTTTGGGTGTATTGTGCACTAAAATTTTCTGATAGAGGAAGACTGATTAAAGGATGATCCATGCTAAGGACTTGTTAGATCTGTAGTTCTTCATTTAATAATTATATGCTATTTCTATATTTTCATTCTTACAGCCCTTTATCACCTGTCTCGCCTTGTTATTTTATTATGAAACGTGTAAATACAATTTTGTTTCTCTATGTACTTTTTTGGCATAACAGATCTGTGAAATTGAAATTTTAATTTTGTGTGTTACAGCCATTTTTGTTTAGTATTGTCTCAGATTTTATGTAAATCCCATTATTCAAAGTTGCCTAAATCCATTTAGAAAATCTTTAAAATTGGGAATTCTTAAAGTAAGTTTATTGGCTTTTCTGATCCATTTTTGTTTGGACCAAAAACCAGTATTGTACAAAGTATTAAGTATATATTTTTATATTTACTGAAATGGACTGTGGTGACTTTGGATAATAAGGAAAAGTTTAATATTAAAGCCATGTTTATTACAGTACAATTAACATGTTAAACCATGGGATAAATGCCATCAATAAAAACTGCGAAATATTACCTGGCAATTTTAACTCTCCATATCCTCAACTGTAACAGTAGGAGGTGTTTCCTCTACCTGAGCAATGTCACATGCTTTCTTCAACCTCTCCTTTTTTGCATTGATTTTAGAGGATCTTAAATAAGTTAGAGGTCTCCTGTTAGGAAGGAGAGTTTTATTGTAGACTGAAGCTTGGAGCAGCTTAGCAGTGTGGCAGCTGACTGCAGTTAATTTTTTATAGTGCTATTAAAAAACCCAACCTAATGTTGTAAACATTCGCCACTGTTCTAACTGAAAAGANGGGGGGGTTCCGCTTCTGTAGCAGTTACGGGAGTTTCTTGGAGAACAGACAGTACTGTAGTAAAATCAGAGGAAATGCCTGTTCATCTGGGGACCCACAGCTGAATTTGTACCAAGTCACAGCAGCCTATCTCTGACTCAGACATGATTTCTTCCCTCAGCTAGACGGGCAGAGACCTGCATCACTGTCAATGCTGTAAATGTCTTCAGAAGTACTACTGGGGCCTTGGCTGGCACTTCTGCCATGCATCCCAGCACTGCTCCCTGCTCCTACAGGTGCTGCTGGTAGGAGGGGAAATGCCTTTCAAGCACAAGCTGGACATGACAGGAGGGTGAAGGCCAACTGCTCTTTTCAGGTATAGAGCTCCAGTCACTGTTTCTAGAAACAGAAAATGCTCAGCAACTCTACTTTCAAACCACACACATACCCACTGCTATTCAGGCAGTCAGATCATGCCCCTGTAGCCATGAAAGGATTACATGCAGTTACCTGTTTCCAGATGTCTACATGTGAAAAATTCCACAGATTTCCACTTACTCCCCCTAGGCCATAGATCACCTGCCAAGCACTTGTCCTTCCAGCAAAAACAAGCTGCATCTGGGATGCACCTTGCATAAGAGACAAACTAAAGGCTAGCACAACAGCATAATGTATACACATTGCCATGAAGAGGCTTTGTGTTCTTGCATTGTAATTTGTTTCTTCACCTCCTGTGGATGGGGTGGTGTTTGTCTGCAGGGTAAGAGATACCTTGCCTCATACCTGAATTGGTAGTAATAAAGTATTAGCCAACAGTGTTGCTTTTCCCTTCTTCCCCCATCCCCTTTTGAGTCCTAGGTTTTAGGTCACTGCTACAGTAAAGAGAATAAAAGCTCTTGTATTCATACTGCAATTGTGAATAGGCAAAATTCACCCTAGAAAGGACTTTTTAAGTTTAGCATTAGTCAGGCTGATGGCCATGCCCATCAGTGCTTAAGTCTTTGAAAGAATGGAGCACAAGTCCTGTGAGGAGCAGCTGAGGGAATTGGGGGTGTTTAGCCTGGAACAAAGGAGGCTCAGGGGTGACCTTTATTCTCTACGACTATTTTCTGAAAGGGGGGTGTAGCTGGGTGGGGGTTGGTCTCTCATCCCAAGTAAGAAGTGGCAGGACAAGGAAATGGCCTCAAGTTGATCCCAGGAGGTTTAGATGGACCTTAGGAAAAAAAAAATAATGGAAAGGGCCGTCAAGCATTGGAAGAGGCTGCCCATATCGCCATCCCTGGCAGTAATCAAAAAACGTGATTGAGCAAAAGCTCTAAAAACAGTGTTCTACCAAAACAACTTATTTTTCTTTACTTCAAAAATAAATATTTAAAAGTAGTTATCTAAAAAGTGAGTGACCTCATTTTGGAGACAATGGATGGCAAAATGTCATTCTGCCACTATTAAGCATTGGATCTAGTCCTGAATCATCATTCCAAATGGAAACTGAAATGCACACACAGTACAATCATACATGGAAGAACATGACTTGTCAGACAAAAATATTGCAGCATATGAACACATTACTAAGTTACTACACCTGGAGACAAGAGTGATAACCAAGCTCTCAAACATTTCTACTGTCAACCAAGCCACTGTCCAAAATTGAAGGCAGGGCAAGAACTTCAGCCACTGAGGGACATGTTATGCCTAAGAGAGGAGCACACAAAAACTGGGATCAAAGAATTCCAAACTCTGACTCAAATTTCAGTAAAATATTAATACTGCTTATATTCATTTCCTGAGACACTAATAATGACAATAAATGAATCATCAAAGCTATATAGTCATGCAAAATATTAGGTTTCTTTATTCAGTATTTAAGTTACTCTGAATATACAAACAATTAGCCAGAATGATAAAGTGAAAATAACCAGTATTTGTACTTTTGCAGATTTACACCCATAATACATTTCAGTTAATGTTTTCTGCATGCTCCTGAAACACATTCAGTTCTTCTGCTCTGCATTATATGCAAGAACTAGACAAGTGCTTTCACTCCAAACAGAAGCAAAGAAGTTACCTTTCGTTAGCGTGGTCTGTCCTGTTCATGGCTCCAGAATTATTTACACGCACCAGATCACTAACACTGCAGTGTAACATACCCTTCCCAGAGGAAAAAGCAGCTATTGTTTCACCTCTTCATTAGCTTGGACAAGTGAAGTAAGTGACAGTGTTTGAGACAATCATGCAAAAAAACTTTTCACATCAATTTTTTTAAAGAAAATACTTAAAATGTGAGGGGAATATGATCTGTGAAGCAATAATAAAAGATACTGATAACCACTGCTATCTCTCTTTCTGCATACAAGGCAATTTAATTAACATCATTTGCCTTGCTAATACTGCAGGTCTCTTCCCCCTTATCTTTTGACAGGCAATTGCCTGGAAAACAACTTCATTTTCTAGTTACCTGCCAATGTCCAAAACTGTAGGAGCAACATTTCTTTTAAAGGTGGAGTATTTCTAGGGATCTGCTTTCCAAAGAGTGACAAACAGAACAGCTCCTTTTTGCAGTTAAAACAGAGTTTCTGTCTCATCAGTCGGAGGTTAATACTCCTGGATTTAATACATATTCGCTCTCCCAAACTTCTCTGGCGTCTATGAGAACTCCGATATGTTGAAGGTAGTTGCTGGCATCATACAGGGACCATACATTTTCTTTAGCTTCTGAATCAGTTCCCATTTAATTAGGGCAAAAGATTCCAAGAGACACCTCAATTTCAGTTCTGGGGTAGGTCTTTATTCACTGGGGGTTGGAGGGGATGTTCAGAACCAGTCCGAAAATCTCGTTTTTTGGTATCATCTGACTCCATTTCTTCTGACCACAATAGTTCCTGCTACAATGTCATAGGCTGTTCTGTTATGCTGGAAAAACAGCAGTGTAATGAACGCAGGAAAAAATGATGCAATAGAAAAATTCTTGATCAAAGCTCGTACTGTGGACCTGAAATCAGAATAGAACATTCAGTGCATTACCTTCACTTTTCTGCTTATATCAGTAAACTTCCAAGTTTAGCGCCCAAGTTTTGAACAGCACCAAAGTCAAGCTCTAGAGGAGATTTAGCCACCTACCCTGAAAAATACTCCATGTGACTCAATAAATACCATTTTATTCTTAGATCACAGAATCTGACAATACCTGTTGCAGTCTAATTATTGCAAAGGTCAACAACAATGGTGAACTTCCAAATCCCATGCTTTCAATACTGTTAACCTGAATGCAACGTGACTGAGCCATGAGCACTTACGTTGTCATACTGACATTAGAAGATGGAATGACTAACACACGGCTGGGTGCAATAAGTACGGATGTTTCACACGTCACAACTCGCAGTCCAAGCAAGAATTTCCCTGGGGTTGCTCCACCTGCTCCCCAAATACAGATTATCTGTAAAAAAAAAAGGTTATTTCAATTTCATACACCACAGCGTTGTTGACAGGTCTAGCAAACTTTGTTATCCTCAGAACTATGTGAATGTCATAAGCTTCAACATAATCCAAAAATACAGTAAAGAGGATTTACTTTATTGGCTAATGGTAACGTAATTTTTTAATACCATTTCTTCAACAACTCTCAACTATTAATTATAGGAGTTCATGTTTATGAGTAGTTACCTCATAAAAGCAGACTAATAACCTGTAGATGAGAGCTACTATCATCATTTTCTGCAAATCTTCCATGGACGTATCTTCATCTATTTCTTCTATGATGTAATGCATGGCAAATTTAGAGATGTCCCTGTACAAAATAAAACTGAACTTTAAAACCATCCTTCTCCCAGTATCGGTGTTACCCCTTCAATACCAGAGTTCACTTCCTCCATTCTGGTATTATAAAAGACCAAAGCTCCTTGCCCTCTCTGATACTAAACAAGCCATTAAAATTCAGAACACTCCGTTTCATTCTGAGTTGCTGCCTAGTTTGTTTTGTCTTTTTCATTAAAAAAAGATCATTCTTTATTACCACTTTTGCACAATGGTGTCCCTGGGTAGTGAGCTGCAGAATTGTTCTGAAAATTCTCACACTTCTTGGGAGGTAAACAGATTCTGCATGTAACCATCTAACTTGATATAAATGGAAGGCATCCAAGTCTCCAAGTATCTTTCTTACAAAAACACTCAAGCAAAAAGAAAAGGGTACTCTTTATGAATGCAAGGGAGAAGGTGCAAGTCTCCCTAAGCAATCAAGGGAGCTCTATATCCTCCTTTGCATGATTAGGGTTCTCATCAGGGTTCCTCATTCTCATTCTTTACTGCTCACCATACTCTTCTGGAGGCACTTTGGTATGCAATAGGAAGATTTAAACATAAAGCAATTGAAACCTTATGGTTTTTAGTCCAACAGAGCTATGCAAAGCATCCATTTGGAGTTAATGGCATATTTTCATTAGTTAAACTCCACAGATTTAATATTCTTACCTGATATGTGGAATGGATATACTTGCAACACATTAAGGTGAGAATTTTTCACTCATGCATCTAATTAAGACTCACATAAAAATGTGCAGTCCCACTTCAAAACAGTCCACCTAATACTTGTACTACTTGCCCTCCTCTTTATTCAGACTTAAGGGCTGAAAAAAACCCAAAACAACCCAGGAATTAAGAAAACAGCGTAGCACAACCTGCATTTCCCTTCAATACAGCTTTGGCCTGAAGTATCTTTCTCGAGCCTGTGAGGACATTATTTTTTCCATGACAACTCATCTAACCGCAAGCACACCATGTCTCAAGCAAAAACCCCCCTGGAACGTTTCTCTGAAGTTCCCTGTTGGCAACTGACTGTCTCACAAAACTATTAATATTGAAAATGCTGTAAATTATTCTTTCACCATTTTACAGCAGCAATATACGTATAGTTGTTCCCTATCTTTCCAGTACTTCATTTTGTATCATTCTCCACCTGCTAAAGCCAAAATGGAAACACAAGCTGTCAGGTTACGGGTGGTGGGATTTGGCGACTAAACAGAAACGAACATTTGGCATTTTAATTGCTGCTTATCTGAACAAAACCCACTGATCATTTACATCGGCATATTTATTGGTTTGGATTTGTCCCTCTTCCACATCCCTTTCAAGCCGCAGTTGAAGGTGTCTGGAAGATGTTATCTGTATGGTATTGCTTTACAGTCAGGCAACGTTTGGATGGTTCTTGGGCAGAAAGCCCGAGTTCTGAAATCTGTTTGTACAGTAGTGGAATCATCAACTCCACCAAGATCTCATCTCTTAATCAGACTGAAATATTTGATTACACTAACCCAAAGCAGAGTAACTGAGCAAAGGAATAAGATATCTACAGTTAAAGAAGCAGTTTAAAAAGGAAGTCTTTGAGGTAAATTACTACATCTGTGTACAAAAATGTGAAAGGATGAATCTTTCAGTCTAGTGTACAGTTGACACACACAATGCTTTACTTGCACTTTTTAAGAAACCCAATTTACACCCAGCAAAGCCTGCAGTGTGGCAGCATTCCTAGCAACCAGGCTGTATTTTCAAAGTACATATACATCTGATATGCTTGATCAGATTTTTTTTTTTTGGGGGGGGGAGGGCAGTTAGCATTGTTTAGGTCAGAAATCTAAAACACAGCACCACAGAGGATGCTATGAAGAAAATTAACTTCATCCCAGCCAGATCTAGTGCATTTTTAAAAGCTGTTTTAAAAGTTTGTCAATGTTTTTCTTTGAAAATTATAAAGGACTTTTTCATAATCTTGCTATTCACCCTCCCCTCTCCCCCTCCCACCCAGGTGATTCTTTCACT